>OZ021689.1:12500-20772 GCA_963978505.1 Listrodromus nycthemerus | reverse complement strand
TAAAATAAAATAATAAAAATTATAAATATATAATAAATTAATAAAGATAAATAATTTTTATAAAATCAATCAAAATTAAATCTTTTAATAATAATCTCTTGCACCACCCCCTTCGTGGTATACTCAACCCAACCAAAATCTAAAGAATACATTATTTTTTCAGAAAAATTTAAAGTTTTTCAAATTCAACCTTTATATAATATAGGTATAAATCATAAACTTATAAAAAATATATTTATTTTATTTATATATATATATATAATATTATTAGTAAAAAATTTTGGAATAAACATCCCAATAATTATTCCCATTATTATAAATAAATAAATTAATAATTTTAATCTAATTATTAAATAAATATAATTTTTTATAGAAAATAAAATTCAATTTAATAAAATTCCTATAACAATAGAAAAAAAAAATAACAAATACATAGAAATTCCTATATAACTTTTATATAAATTAAACTTTAAATTTATTAATAATTGAGGCATTATTAGTGAATAAAATAAAACCCGAAAAGTATATATAATAGTCAACCCTATTGAAAAAAATAAAATTATTAAAATAAATTTATTAAAATTAGAAATTAAGAAAAACTCTAAAATTAAATCCTTTGAAAAAAACCCTGATATAAATGGAATCCCACATAAAGATAAAGAAGCACAATTAAAAATTATCCTAATTATAGGCATATTAAATAAAATTATTCTAATATATCGAATATCTTGATTCCCAGCAACATTATGAATAATAACCCCAGCACATATAAATAATAAAGATTTAAATATAGCATGAGTTAATAAGTGAAATAAACAAATCTCTTCTATTTTTAAAGATAAAGAAAAAATTATTAAACCCAATTGCCTTAATGTAGATAAAGCAATAATTTTTTTCAAGTCAAACTCAAAATTGGCCCCTAATCCTGCTAATAATATCGTTACTAGAGAAAATATCATTAATAAATTAATTAAATTTTTACTTATTAATAAATAATTTAAACGTAATAATAAATAAACTCCTGCAGTCACTAAAGTAGATGAATGGACTAGTGATGACACAGGTGTTGGAGCAGCTATTGCTATTGGTAATCAAGATGAAAATGGGATCTGAGCTCTTTTTGTAAAAGATGCTAAAATTAATAAAAAATAAATTAAATAATTTAAATTATTAAAAAAATAAAAATTTCAAGAACCATAACTCACTATTAACCCCACCGAAATTAAAATTAACAAATCCCCTAAACGATTTGTTAAAACAGTTACTATTCCTGAATTAAACCTATTATTTCTTTGATAATAAATTACTAAACAGTAAGAAACTATCCCCAACCCATCTCAACCAATTAAAATTCTAATTATATTAGGGCTTGCAACTATTAACAATATTGATATAACAAATAAATAAATTAATATCATAAATCGATTCCGATTATAATCATCCATTATATAGTCTATTCTATAAATAATAACCATTAAAGAAACCATAATTACAACCCTTATAAATAATAAACTAATTCAATCCAAAAAAATTAAAAATTCCAATTTAACTGAATTAAAATTAAATAATTCAAATTCCAAATACATTATAATTTTAAACAAATTAAAATATAAAAATATTATAATAATAAATAAATTTAATAAAAATAAATAAAAATTTATAATTAAAATCATACATTTAAAATTCATATTAATAAATATCTATGATTCCACAAATCATTATTTTAATTAAACTACTTAAATAAATATATATAAATATAATTATAAATAACATATTCAAAGGAATTCAATGTATTAATAAATTTATATATTCATTTATAAAAATATTATTTAAAAAAAATTGATTTTTATTAATTAAACCATGTTGTCTATAAGAATATAAATATAACCTATAAAAAGCTCTTATAAACATTATAAATATAATGTAAAAAATTAATTTACCCCCCCTTCAACTTACTAAAGAATTAATTAATAAAATTTCTCCCCACAAATTAAGAGATGGGGGAAATGAAAAATTAGATGAACATAACATAAACCATATTATTGTCAAAGAAGGTAAATAATTAATTATTCCCTTATTAATCAATAAACTTCGTGAAAAAATACGTTCATAATTAATATTAACTAAACAAAACAACCCAGATGAACATAATCCATGCCCTACCATTAATAAAACCCCACCTATAAATCCACAAGTTCTTAATGTTATTAATCCCCCTAATAATATTCTTATATGAACTACTGAAGAATAAGCAACTAATTTTTTTATATCCAACTGATTTAAACAAATTAAACTAGAATAAATCCCCCCAAGAATTCTGATTAATAAAATTAATCAATTATACCTAAGCATAAAATCTTTAAATATTAACAAAAATCGTAACAAACCATATCTCCCTAATTTTAATAAAATTCCTGCTAAAATTATTGAACCTTCTAAAGGAGCCTCAACATGAGCCTTAGGTAACCATAAATGCACAAAATATATTGGTATTTTAATTAAAAATGCTATTACTATTATTATATATATATATATATTAAAATTTTGTAATTCAATAAAATCCATTATTAATCTCCCCATAATATTATAAATATAAATAATTATTACAAATAGAGGTAAAGACCCTATTATTGTATATAATATCATGTAAAATCCCGCCTGAATACGATCAACTTGCAACCCTCAACCTATAATTAATATAAAAATAGGGATTAAACTTATTTCAAAAAATAAATAAAATAATATAATATTATAGGTAGAAAAACACAATATTAAAAAAATAAATAAAAATATAATAATATTAAGAAAATTTAAACTTAAAGAATAATTCTTTTTGATATTTAATATTAAAAAAAAAATTCAAATTGTCAAATAAATCAATAAAATTGAATAATAATCAATACCCATAAAATAATAAATTTTTATCCAATAATTAATATTATTTACAGGAAAATCTAATATTATTAAATATATTAACCTTAAAAAATAAAAATTAATTATCAAATAATTTAAATTAAAATTTATAAAAAAAAATACTAATACAATAAATAATATTATAAATATAAATTTTATCATTTTAAAATCATCAAAGAATTAGTATAATCATTTCCAAAAAATCGTACTATTAAAACAATTAAAGATAACCCTAATACACCTTCACAAACCACTATTGTTATTAAATAAATTAATAAATAAAAATTTATTTCAATTATTATTATAAATATATATATATTAAATAATATAAAAATTACTATAAATTCTAGCCTAATTATTATCAAAAGTAAATGCTTATGATAATAACTAAATATAAAACAACTAATTAAATATAAATAAA
Source organism: Listrodromus nycthemerus (assembly GCA_963978505.1). Taxonomy (NCBI): domain Eukaryota; kingdom Metazoa; phylum Arthropoda; class Insecta; order Hymenoptera; family Ichneumonidae; genus Listrodromus; species Listrodromus nycthemerus. The sequence continues at coordinate 17,438 of OZ021689.1, read as the reverse complement.
AAGAAAGAATTATTTCTAAACTAACAATTACTATAATAGTTTAATAAAAACATTAATTTTGTAAATTAAAATTAAATAATATTTTATAGTATACACTTCAAAAAAGTAATGTTAATCTTACATTATTAATCTCCAAAATTAATGTTTTTATTAAACTATTTCTTGAATGAATAAATTAAATAATTTAATTATTATTTTACCTTCTATTATTAGATTTATACTAATTATTTCTATAATAATACCAATAAAAATAGAAATATATCATCCAATTTTTATAATATTAAGATTAATAACAATAACTTTCCTAATTTCTTCTAAAATAAATTTTTTAAAAAAATCAATAATTCCATTTATACTATTCCTAGTAATAATTGGAGGTTTAATAGTAATTTTTATTTACATTACTAGATTAACCAGAAACATTTTTTTATCTTTTAGAATAGAAATTCTAGTCAAAAGATTAAAAAAAATTTTACCAGTAATAGTAATTAGAAGATTATTAGTAATAATATTTTACCAAATTATTTTAAACTACCCCCTAAACATAAATAATATAAATAATTCAATAATATTTAATAATACCCATTCATGTTTAATTTTTAAAGAAAAATTTAATATCCCAACTTATTTTATTATAATTTATTTATATTTTTCAATAATATGCATTATAAATATTTGTTATAAAATTAAAATTCCCTTACGACAAGTCTATCAATATTATGAATAAATCTTTAATAAAAATTAATCCCATCCTAAAATTAATTAATAATTCATTAATTAATTTACCAACACCAATTAATATTTCAATCTGATGAAATTTTGGATCATTATTAGGAATATCCCTAATAATTCAAATTTTAACCGGTCTATTTCTTTCTATACACTATTGCCCTAATACAAACTTTGCTTTCCAAAGAATAATCCATATTATCCAAGACGTAAATTTAGGGTGATTATTTCGTTTAATCCACATAAATGGAGCATCAATATTTTTTATATTTATATTTATTCACATTGGCCGAGGGATTTATTATTCCTCTTATTTTTTAACAAAAACATGATTTATTGGTGTAATAATTCTCTTAATCAGAATAATAACAGCTTTCATAGGTTATGTTCTACCATGAGGCCAAATATCATTCTGAGGAGCAACTGTTATTACAAATTTAATTTCTACAATTCCTTATATTGGTATAACAATTGTAAATTGAGTTTGAGGGGGATTCTCAGTTTCTAACCCAACACTAAATCGATTTTTTTCTTTCCATTTTGCTTTACCTTTTTTATTACTAAGAATAATTTTAATTCACTTAATGTTAATTCATGAAACAGGATCAAATAACCCATTAGGGGTTAATAGTAATATATACAAATTACCATTTAATAAATATTTTACTATTAAAGATTTATTTGGATTTATTATTAGAATTTATTTATTAATAATATTAATTTTAATACACCCATTTATTTTTAGAGATCCAGAAAATTTTATAATAGCAAATTCAATAATCACCCCTATTCATATCCAACCAGAATGATACTTTTTATTTGCTTACACAATTCTTCGCTCAATCCCTAATAAACTAGGAGGAGTAATAGCATTAATGATATCAATTTTAATTTTATTAACTCTTCCAATTATAAATTTTAATAAATTTCAATCATTAAAGTTTTATCCAATAAATCAATTATTATTCTGAAGATTTATTAATTTATTTATCCTACTAACATGATTAGGAATAAAATCAGTAGAAACCCCATTTATCGAAATTAGACAATATTGTACAATTATATATTTTAGATTTTTTTTATCTAATAATTTAATTATATCAATAACAAATAAAATTTATTAGATAATGAACTTGATTAAGTATATGTTTTGAAAACATAATATAGAACTATTATATTCTATTATCTTTTTACTTACTTTAAAAAATAGCTTTAAAAACAATTATATAAAATATAAAATTTAATGTAAAAGGCAAAATTTGTACCCAACAAAATTTCATTAATAAATCATAACGAAAACGTGGTAAAGTCCCCCGAATCCAAACTACTATAATTACTATAATTATTATTTTAATTATAAAAAATATATTAATTGATCCCCCTATATAAACTAAAACAAATAAAAACCTCAAAATCAAAATTCTTGCATATTCAGATAAAAATAATAAAATAAATCCAGAACTTATATATTCAACATTAAACCCTGAAACTAACTCAGATTCTCTTTCTGAAAAATCAAATGGAGTACGATTTAATTCAGCTATTATTCTAAATATAAATATTATTGATAAAGGTCACATATAAATAATTAAATTTATATTTTCTTGAAAATTTAATAAATCTATATAATTTAACGAATCAATTAACAATATTGGAATAATTATAATAATAGATAATCTTACTTCATAAGAAATTGATTGAGCCAAACTCCGAATAGATCCTAACATTGCATATATAGAATTTGATGCCCACCCAGATAATATCAACCCATAAACTCCCAAACTAAAACAACATAATAAATATAATAATCCTAATCTTATTATATAATAATTTCTTATAAATGGAAAAATTATCCACATTATTAAAATTAATCCTAAACTAAAAATAGGAGATATCAAATAAATTAAATAATTTAATTTTCTTAAAAAAAAAAATTCTTTCATTATTAATTTTACAGCATCTGCAAAAGGTTGCATAATACCTATTATACCTACTTTATTAGGACCTTTACGTGTTTGCAAATAACCTAAAAACTTTCGTTCTATTAATGTTAAAAAAGCAACTGTTAATAAAATAATAATAACTAATAAAATACTCATTAAAAATACCATAATTAAATATAAATTTAATTGTTTAATTATTATTTGTAATAACAAAATTACTACCTTTAAAATTAAAAATTTCAAATAAAAAATAATTAACTATAAAAACAATCAATATATTATTTATATTTAAATTAATCATTATTGGAGTTATTAGTAAAAATAGGGAGGGTAACCTTTACCTTTTTTTTTTAAAATTTTAAAATAATATTTATTATTTATAAACTAAATCTAATTTATATTAATAAAATCTAAATTTATTGCACTTTTCTGCCAAAATAATTTTATTAATAAATATTCTATTTAACTAAATTATTTAATTTAATAAGTCCTTTCGTACAATATTAAATTATTATTTTAAAGATAAAATCCGATCTGGCTCACGCCGATCTAAACTCAAATCATGTAAGATTTTAATAGTCGAACAGACTAAAAATTTTTAACTTCTTCATTAAAATTTTATCTTAATTCAACATCGAGGTCGCAAACTTTTTTATTAATATGATCTCTCTAAAAAAATAACGCTGTTATCCCTAAGGTATTTTATTCTTATAATCTAAAAATTAAGATCAAAATCTCAAAAATAATTGTTTATAAATATTAAAATTTATTAAATTTAATAATTTCCCCAATCAAATAATTTTTTAAAAAAAAATACTTTTTAAAAAATTATAAAAATCTATAGGGTCTTCTCGTCTTTTAAAATTACTTTAGTATTTTTACTAAAAAAAAAATTTTAACTCTAATAAATTTGAGACAATATTTATTTCATCAAATCCTTCATACTAGCTTTCAATTAAAAAACTATTGATTATGCTACCTTTGTACGGTTAATATACCGCAGCTATTTAAAATTAAATTCATTGAGCAGATCAGACTTTAAATTATATTCAAAAAGACATGTTTTTAATAAACAGGTGAATAAATTATTTTTTTAAAAATAATTTGTCTAATTCCTTAAATTTATCTTTAATATATATATATATATATATATATATGTATATATTTATTAATATTATTTATACTAATTTAATCATTATTAAAATTCTAAAAAAATTAATAACATTCAATTTAATAATTTTTTAAAAAAAAAAAAATCTTTTACATTAATTATATAAATTATTAAATTTTTATAATAAAAAAAAATTCCAAGTATATTATTATTAACTAACTATTAATATAACAAATTATAAAAATTATTCTAAGATTATCCCTAAAATAATTAACCAATTTATTTTATCTTATTTTATTTAATTAAATAAATAACGAATTAGTCTAAATTTAATTTATTTATTAAATAAATAGATATCTTAATAAATGAATAAAATATCTCTTCTAACTTAATATTTCTAATAAATTTTTTACTTTAATTAAATTATTAAATTAAATATTATTAATTCGATAATAATTTTTATTAAATTTATTTATTAATTAACCCTGATACAAAAGGTACAAAAAATTAATTTTTTTTTATAAAATTTTATAATTTCTTTCACAATACAATTATTTTAATTTTCTATTCAATTTAACTACTAAAATTAATTATAATTTAAATTTAAAGTAATTTCTTTTTCTTTAAATATATATATATATATATATATACATATTTAATTTTTTATTAAATATTTTAAACTTATAAAAAATTATAATCTTATTATTGTAAATAATAAATTTTTATTAAAATAAATTTAATATATATATATATATATAATTCTAAATGTACTTTCCAGTACATTTACTTTGTTACGACTTGTTTCATTTTGTATGAAAATGACGGGCAATATGTACATATTTTTAACTTTAATCAATTAAACTATTTTATTTAATTTACCTTTAAATCCACCTTCAAAATTAAATTAAATTAATTTATCCATAATAAATTTATTAATTATTGTAATTCATCTCTTCTTAAAAAACTACATTTTGATTTGAATTTTTTTTTTTAAAAAAAAATCTTTAAAATTTTTTTTAAACAACAATACATAAATTTTATACTTAAGTATCCCCAATCGTGTACCATCAATTACAGAACAAATTCCTCTAAATAGATTAAAATACCGCCAAATTTTTTAAGTTTAATGATTTATACAATTAATCCCTTAATTTA
>OZ021689.1:0-10000 GCA_963978505.1 Listrodromus nycthemerus | reverse complement strand
TATATATATAAATATTATTATTATTAATAAATAATTATATTTTTTCTCTATAATATACAATGTTATGATAAGAACCTATATTTTATATAAATTTTTTATTATTTATTACGAGTAAATTTTATTTAATAATTACAATAATTTATAAATAAATGTATATATATATATAAATATATAAAAGTAAATAAATAATTATTTATACATATTTACACTTAATATATATTGTAATGTTATTATATATTAATATATTTTTATTAATAGTTATTTAAATATATATAAATATATATTTATTATATCTTAAAATTTTTAAAAATAAAAGTTTAAAAATTCCTGTTTTTTCTTTAAAAATGTCTAAAAATTGTTGATTTTTTTAAAAAATATTTAAAATTAATGATTTTTTCTTAAAAATTATTAATTTTAAAAAATATTTAAAATTAATGATTTTTTCTTAAAAATTATTAATTTTAAAATTAAAAATACATTTTTTAATAATAATATACTATAATTTAAATCAATTAATAATTTTAATTATAAATTTTTAATCTATAATTTTTTTTTAATTTTCTATTTAATTTTAATTATAATTTAATTTTAATAAAATAGGGAGGATAATTTTGTAGTAATTGAAAATACTATAATTTAAATCAATTAATAATTTTAATTATAAATTTTTAATCTATAATTTTTATTTATATATTTTTATATAATTTAAATTATAATTTAATTTTAATAAAATAGAGATTTATTAGTAGTAATTGAAAATACTATAATTTAAATCAATTAATAATTTTAATTATAAATTTTTAATCTATAATTTTTATTTAATTTTAATTATAATTTAATATTAAAAAATGGAGGGGTATTAATAAAAATGGGAGATTATTAGTAAAAATAGGGGATTTATTAGTAAAATAGGGGGTTTATTAATAAAATAGGGGGTTTATTAATTAAAATAGGGAGGTATTAATAAAAATAGGGGGTTATTAGTAAAAAATAGGGATTTATTAATAAAAATGGGGGTTTATTAGTAAAAATGGAGATTTATTAGTAAAATAGGGGTTTACTAATAAAAATGGGGGTTTATTAGTAAAATAGGGAGTTATTAGTTAATGGGGGTTTATTAGTAAAATAGGGGGTTTATTAATAAAAATAGGGGGTTTATTAATAAATGGGGGTTTATTAGTAAAAATGGAGATTTATTAGTAAAATAGGGGTTTACTAATAAATGGGGGTTTATTAGTAAAAAATAGGGATTTATTAATAAAATAGGGGGTTTATTAGTAAAAATAGGGGTTTATTAATAAATGGGGGTTTATTAGTAAAATAGGGGATTTATTAGTAAAAATAGGGATTTATTAGTAAAATAGGGGTTTATTAATAAATGGGGGTTTATTAATAAAAATGGAGGTTTATTAATAAAATAGGGGGTTTATTAGTAAAAATAGGGATTTATTAGTAAATGGGGGTTTATTAGTAAAAATAGGGATTTATTAGTAAAAATAGGGATTTATTAGTTAATGGGGGTTTATTAGTAAAAATAGGGATTTATTAGTTAATGGGGTTTATTAATAAAAATAGGGATTTATTAGTTAATGGGGTTTATTAATAAAAATAGGGGGTTTATTAATAAATAGGGGTTATTAGTAAAAATGGAGATTTATTAGTAAAATAGGGGTTTACTAATAAAAATGGGGGTTTATTAGTAAAAATGGGGATTTATTAGTTAATGGGGTTTATTAATAAAATAGGGAGGTATTAATAAAAATGGGAGATTATTAGTAAAAATAGGGATTTATTAGTAAAAATAGGGATTTATTAGTAAAATAGGGGGTTTATTAGTTAATGGGGTTTATTAATAAAAATAGGGATTTATTAGTTAATGGGGTTTATTAATAAAAATAGGGGGTTTATTAATAAAAATGGAGATTTATTAGTAAAATAGGGGTTTACTAATAAAAATGGAGGTTTATTAATAAAATAGGGGTTTATTAATAAAATAGGGGTTTATTAGTAAAAATAGGGGTTTATTAATAAAATAGGGGTTTATTAGTTAAAATAGGGAGGTATTAGTAAAAATAGGGGTTTATTAATAAATGGGGGTTTATTAGTAAAAATAGGGAGTTATTAGTTAATGGGGGTTTATTAATAAAAATGGGGGATTTATTAGTTAATGGGGTTTATTAATAAAATAGGGGTTTATTAGTAAAAATAGGGGTTTATTAATAAAAATGGGAGATTATTAGTAAAAATGGAGATTTATTAGTTAATGGGGTTTATTAATAAAATAGGGAGGTATTAATAAAAATGGGGGGTTTATTAATAAAAATAGGGATTTATTAGTAAAAATAGGGATTTATTAGTTAATGGGAGTTTATTAGTAAAAAATAGGGATTTATTAGTAAAAATAGGGATTTATTAGTAAAAATAGGGGTTTACTAATAAAATAGGGGTTTATTAGTTAAAATAGGGATTTATTAGTTAATGGGGGTTTATTAGTAAAATAGGGGATTTATTAGTAAAATAGGGGGTTATTAGTAAAAATAGGGAGGTATTAATAAAAATGGGGATTTATTAGTAAATGGGGTTTATTAATAAAAATGGAGATTTATTAGTAAAATAGGGGTTTATTAATAAATGGGGGTTTATTAATAAAAATGGAGATTTATTAGTAAAATAGGGGTTTACTAATAAAAATGGAGATTTATTAGTAAAATAGGGAGTTATTAGTTAATGGGGTTTATTAATAAAAATAGGGGGTTATTAGTAAAAATGGAGGTTTATTAGTAAAAATGGAGATTTATTAGTAAAATAGGGATTTATTAGTAAAAATAGGGATTTATTAGTTAATGGGGTTTATTAATAAAAATAGGGGGTTTATTAATAAATAGGGGTTATTAGTAAAAATGGAGATTTATTAGTAAAATAGGGGTTTATTAATAAAGGGGAAATAGGGAGGTATTAATAAAAAGGGAGATTATTAGTAGAAAATAGGGATTTATTAGTAAAATAGGGATTTATTAGTAAAAATAGGGATTTATTAGTTAATGGGGTTTATTAATAAAAATAGGGATTTATTAGTTAATGGGGTTTATTAATAAAAAATAAGGGATTTATTCAAAATTAATGGGGGTTTATTAGTAAAATAGGGGTTTATTAGTAAAAATAGGAATTTATTAGTTAATTGGGGTTATTAGTAAAATAGGAAGATATAGTTAAGGGGTTTATTAATAAAATAGGAGTTTTATTAATAACCATAGGAGTTATTATAAAACTAGGGAGTTTATTAGTTATTAGTTAATGGGGGTTTACTAATAAAAATGGAGGTTTATTAATAAATGGGGATTTATTAGTAAAATAGGAGTTTATTAATAAATAGGGAGTTATTAGTTAATGGGGATTTATTAGTAAATAGGAGATTTATTAATAAATATACTATAATTTAAATCAATTAATAATTTTAATTATAAATTTTTAATCTATAATTTTTTATTAATTTTTAATTGATATAATAAACTTACTTATTCAAATCTTATAAATAAGCTAATTTAAGCTTTTAGGCTCATACCCTAAATATAGAATATTTTTATTCTTTTATAAATATTATAAAGTGCCTGATTAAAGGATTATTTTGATAGAATAAATAATGTATATTATTACCTTTATAATTAATAGAATTAAACTATTTTAATTAAAATCAAAATTTAATATGTATCATACAATAAATTATATTAATTTTATTAAAATTATAAAATCTTCATTTATTAATATTTATATTATACCAATTATTTTTATCAGCCCCATTTTAATAATTTCCTGTAATTCATGATTTTCTATTTGAATAATAATAGAATTAAATATAATAAGTTTCATCCCTTTCATTATTTTTTCAAATAAATATTATAAAGAATTAGCAATAAAATATTTTTTAATCCAAACAATTAGTTCATCAACAATTATTTTTTCATCCAATTTCATTAATATTAATTTTTTAAACAATCAAAGAATTATTATTTTATTAATTAACATATCTTTAATTATAAAATTAGGAACTACCCCATTCCATTACTGATATATTAATTTAATAAATAATATATCTTGAATAAATTGTTTTATACTATCAACTTGACAAAAACTTATTCCTCTAATAAGAATAATATATTTATATGAATATTATTTTATAATAATTATTATTATAATTTCTTCAATTATGAGAAGAATTTTCGGAATTAATTATAACTCTATCCGAATTATTATAGCTTATTCATCTATTAACCACTTAAGATGAATTTTATTAAACATAATAATCAGAGAAACATTATATTGATTATACTTCCTTATTTATTTTATTATTAATTTTTCTGTAATAACTATATTTTACCAATTAAACTATTTTTATATTCATCAAATAAACAGAATACACTATTCAAACTATAAGTATAAAATTTTTATTATTATAAATATAATATCTATAGCAAGACTCCCTCCATTTTTTGGATTTATTTTAAAATGATTATCCATTTATTACTATAATATTAATATAATACAAAGTTTATCTATTATAATAGTTATTATATCAATTTTAACTTTTATCTTCTATATACGAATTTCATTATTTTGTATACTAAACTTTAAAATTAATAATAAAATAACCTTATCAAAAAAATTTTTTAAATATAATAATATTTATTATATTATATTATTCTCCAGATTTACTCATTTATGAATTATTAGAATTTTTTTAACCTAAAAAAGATTTTAAGTTAATTAAACTTAAAACCTTCAAAGTTTTATATATTTATATTAAATTATTTAAATCTTAATATAATATAATTAGTAAAGAAAAAATTTTTTTTTTTAAATAAATTTACAATTTATTACTTTAATCAGACACATTACTATCTAAAATTATAAATTTTTATTTATCTTTAAATTTGCAATTTAAAATTTTTATTAAACTAATAATTCTCATGAAAAAATGAATATTTTCAACAAATCATAAAGATATTGGAATAATATATTTTTTATTGGGAATTTGAGCCGGAATATTAGGATCCTCTATAAGAATTATTATCCGAATAGAACTTGGTAACCCAGGATTTTTAATTATAAATGATCAAATTTATAACTCTATTGTAACATCACATGCTTTTGTCATAATTTTTTATATAGTTATACCAGTAATAATTGGAGGATTCGGTAATTGAATTATTCCCTTAATGTTAGGAGCCCCTGATATAGCTTTCCCTCGAATAAACAATATAAGATTTTGATTACTACCCCCATCAATTATTTTATTAATTTATAGAGGATTTATTGGCCAAGGAACTGGTACTGGATGAACAGTATATCCCCCTCTTTCCTTAAATATAAATCATGAAGGATTATCCGTTGACATGTCAATCTTTGCTTTACACATAGCAGGAATTTCTTCAATTATAGGAGCAATTAATTTTATTACAACTATTATTAATATATTTCCTTCAAATTTAAAATTTGAACAATTAACTTTATTTACATGATCAATCTTAATTACAACAATCTTATTACTCTTAGCAGTTCCAGTTTTAGCCGGAGCAATTACTATATTATTAACAGACCGTAATATAAACACATCATTTTTTGACCCTTCTGGAGGAGGAGACCCAATTCTTTATCAACACTTATTTTGATTTTTTGGACACCCCGAAGTTTATATTTTAATTCTTCCTGGATTTGGAATAATTTCTCACATAATTTTTAATGAAAATGGTAAAAAAGAAACTTTTGGCTCTATTGGAATAATTTATGCTATACTAACTATTGGCTTTCTAGGGTTTATTGTATGAGCCCACCATATATTTACTGTTGGAATAGATGTTGATACTCGTGCCTATTTCACTTCAGCTACTATAATTATTGCTATCCCAACAGGAATTAAAGTATTTAGTTGATTAGCAACTTTACACGGAAAAAAAATTTTTTTAAGACCTAATAATTTATGATCAATAGGATTTATCTTTTTATTTACAATTGGAGGACTAACAGGTGTTATATTAGCTAATTCCTCTATTGATATAATTTTACATGATACATATTATGTAGTCGCTCATTTCCACTATGTTTTATCCATAGGAGCAGTTTTTTCTATTATTGGAGGATTAATTTACTGATTCCCCTTAATAACAGGATTCAGAATAAATCAAAAATGATTAAAAATTCAATTCTTTTCAATATTTATTGGAGTTAATATAACCTTTTTCCCCCAACATTTCTTAGGACTCAGAGGATTCCCTCGACGTTACTCTGACTATCCAGATACATTTTTATGTTGGAATATTATTTCTTCTATTGGGTCAATCAACTCAATAATTAGAATATTAATTCTAATATTTATTATTTGAGAAACATTATCATCAAAACGAATAATTATTTTTTCATTTTATATAAATTCTTCAATAGAATGACTACAAAATTATCCCCCAATAAATCATAGATTTAATGAAACTCCTATTTTATTAATTAAATTCTATTATGGCAGATTAGTGCTATGAATTTAAACTTCATATATAAAATATTTTTTTTTTAGAAATTCCTTATTGATCAATAATAAATCTTCAAGATCCTAATTCATTCATGATGGAAAATATATCTTCATTTCATGATAATACCATAATAATTATTTGAACTATTTTAATTTTAATTATATACATTATATTGAACTTATTATGCAATAATTTCAATAATAAATTAATTTTACATAATCAAACTATTGAAATTATTTGAACTATTTTACCAATAATTATTCTAATTTTATTAGCTATTCCCTCTTTAATAATTTTATATTTATCAGATGAAACCAATAACCCATTATTAACTATTAAAACTATTGGTCATCAATGATATTGAAAATATGAATATTCAGATTTTAATAATTTAGAATTTAATTCATTTATACTCCAATACCCCTCTATTGTAAACAATTCATTTCGATTATTAGATGTTGATAATCGCATAATTATTCCTTATAATAGTAAAATTCGAATTTTAATCACATCCAATGATGTGATTCATTCATGAACTGTACCATCATTAGGTACCAAAGTTGATGCAATTCCTGGTCGAATTAACCAAACTATAATTTTATCAAACCGACCAGGAAATTTATTCGGACAATGCTCCGAAATTTGTGGTATAAACCATAGATTTATACCAATTTCTATTGAAATTACATCTCAAATTTTATTTACAAAATGACTAAAATCTATAATTTAATTTTTTTAAAAAACATTAATTATTATTTATTATATTAAGCTATATTAATATAAATCATTAGATGACTGAAAATAAGTTATGATCTCTTAAATCAAATTATAGTATATTAATAAATACTTCTAATGAAAAAATTAGTTAATCAATAACATTAAATTGTCAATTTAAAATAATTTAAATTAAATATTTTTTAATCCCTCAAATAGCCCCTTATAATTGATTAATCCTTTACTTACTAATTAACTCTTTACTAATCTTATACTCTTCGTATATTTATTTTATTAAAATCCCAAGATTCAACTCTTCCTTAGTACCCAATATTGAAAAATATTTATGAAAATGATAAATAACTTATTCTCAACTTTTGACACATCAACCAGAATAATATTTAATTTTAACTGACTTTCATCTTGAATAAGTCTTTTTATTTTACCAATTTATTTTTGACTCCTACCATCTAAATTAAATTTTTTAATAATAAATCTATTAAAAAAATTAAATTTAGAATTAAAAATTATTTTTAATAGACAATTTAATTTTATTAATAGAATTTTTTTTATCAGATTATTTTTAATAATTTTATTAAATAATATTATAGGTTTATTCCCTTATATTTTTACAGCCTCAAGACATATCATTTTTTCAATAAGAATTTCATTAACATTATGAATTAGTTTAATATTTTTTAACATCACTAAAAATATTAATTTTATATTTTCACATATAATCCCCCAAGGAACCCCTATTTTATTAATACCATTCATAGTAATTATTGAATCAATCAGAAATTTTATTCGACCCAGTACCTTGTCAATTCGATTAACTGCAAATATAATTGCAGGCCATTTATTACTAACATTACTAAGAAGAAATATTAGAGAAAATAGGGGATTTATTAGTATAATTTTTTTAATTTTTTTACAAATTGGTTTATTAAGCTTAGAATTTAGAGTATCAATTATTCAATCTTATGTTTTTATAATTTTAAGATCTTTATATTTTAAAGAAACAAATTAATTTTTATGAATAAACCCTTAATACATAATCATCCTTTCCATTTAGTAACTTTAAGACCTTGACCACTATTTAATTCCTTAAATTTAATAAATTTATTAGTTGGAATAATTAAATGATTTACTAGTAGAAATAGGGATTTATTAATAATGGGATTTATTAGAAGATTATTAATTAGTATACAATGATGACGAGATATTACTCGAGAAAGTACTTTTCAAGGATTCCATTCTAAAATAGTGTCGAAATTATTACGTATAGGAATAATCTTATTCATTATTTCAGAATTATTATTTTTTTTTTCTTTTTTTTGGGCATTCTTCCATATAGCATTGGCCCCATCTATTGAAATTGGAGGATTATGGCCCCCAAAATTTATTAAAATATTTAACCCTTATAATATTCCTCTTTTAAACACAATTATTTTACTATCTTCAGGAATTTCAATTACATGAGCTCATCATTGTATTTTAAATTCTAAATTCTTCGAAAGATTAATATCTTTAAATTTAACTATTTTTCTGGGAGTTTATTTTTCTATATTACAATACATAGAATATTATGAGTCTCCTTTCTGCATTGCAGACTCAAGATTTGGATCAACTTTCTTTATAATCACAGGATTCCATGGATTACATGTAATTATTGGAACTATTTTTATTACCATTGTAATAATTCGAACATTAAATTGTCAATTCTCGTCTATTCATCATTTTGGATTTGAAGCCAGATCTTGATACTGACATTTTGTCGATGTAGTCTGATTATTTGTCTATATTTTCATTTACTGATGATTTTATTATTTAAATAATATATAAAGTATATTTAACTTCCAATTAAAAAGATTAACAAAATTAATTTAAATAATTATAAGTTTATTAATCTTATTTATTTTATTATTAATTATATTAAGAAGAATTTTATTCATTAATTTTTTTATTACAAACAAAAAAATTAAAAATCGTGAAAAATCTTCCCCCTATGAATGTGGATTTGACCCATTTAATTCAGCTCGATTACCTTTTTCCATTCAATTTTATTTAATTGGAATAATTTTTTTAATTTTTGATGTTGAAATTATTATTTTTTTACCAATAATCTATTCTTTCTTATTCAATAAATTATATTTCTGAATAAAAACATCTACAATCTTTATCATAATCTTATTATTAGGTCTTTACATTGAATGAAGAAATGGGGCTCTAAATTGAGTAAAATAGGGAGTTATTAGGGGTAATTACTATTAAAATTTGCAATTTTATCTAATTAATTAAAAAATTAATTTACCTTAATTAAGTATCATTTAAAAATGTTTTCAATTTCGACCTGAAATAAGATAAATTTATCCTTAATTTTTTACTATAAAAATAAATTATTAAAAATTTTTAATGATTTATTAATAAAAATAATTACCCAAAAATATTTTACATTTTACATAAATCATTTTTTAAAATTAATTGAAACCAAAAAGAGGTAAATTATTGTTAATAATTCCAATGAATTTATTTTCCAATTAAATTAAAATAAGTATGAACTAACAGAAATTTCTAACTTCTTAACTTATGGTTAAAATCCATTTTTATTTTTAAATTTATATAGTTTAATAAAACATTATATTTTCAATATAAAATTAATATTAATATAAAAATTATTTATAAATTAATTATTAATATTTAAAAATTTTAATAAAAATTATCTTAACATCTTCAATGTTAAACTTTACTATTTAAGCTATTTAAAC
>CAXBSY010000001.1:0-18540 GCA_963978505.1 Listrodromus nycthemerus | reverse complement strand
GAATATCAATAGATTAAAAATTGCATCAGTATTATTTATTTTTGCTCCTGTCCTACATAAGGGCATTAATAACTTCCATCCTTAAAGCATTAATTTGTTTTAGGGAAAACCATGAAATTAAAAAATATAGCTATAATTGTTAAAAACGTAAAATACCAAGCCTATAGACTAAAACTTGCCAAGTGCTTTATTGATGAGAATAACGAAGACCTTGAGCAAGAACTCTTCTGTGAAATTTGGCCATGTCTTGATCGGTATGATGAAGATAAAAGTAGTTTTAACACCTTTGTAGCAAGATTAACTGAAAATAAAGCTATTAACATGTTAAAGAAACAGCAATGTGCAAAACGTAATATCAATAACTATATTAGCATTGATGTAACAGAGCTACTTGAGGGTGAAATAACAAAACGCATTGATGTAGACTATATGATCTCGGTTTTACCAAAGGAATGGCAAAATATATGTGAGCAACTTAAATTTTTTAACTTACATGAAGTTGCCAAAATGAACAACGTTTCAAGAACCACTTTAAACAATATTATCAAGAAGATACGTGCCAAACTTTCTCCTATTTACTACGAAGGCAAAAAGAAAAATTGAACAAAATTTTTGCCTTTCTTGTATATATATACATCGTAGCATGGATAAATAATGGTTCTTAAAATTTTGAATAATAATGAAAGATTGCAAACAATATCAACTGTAAAAATGGTCATCTTTGGTCCTTATGGTATTGGTAAAACAAGTCTCCTAAAGACCGTAGATGAACCAACACTTTGCCTTGATTTTGAAGCAGGGCTTCTTGCTGTTCAAGATTGGCAAGGAGATTCAATTAGTCTTCGCACTTGGAATGAAGCTAGAGATATTGCTTGTCTTATAGGGGGGCCTAATCCTGCGCTGAAGTCTGATCAAGCATATAGCCAAAGACACCATGAACATGTATCTGGTAAGTACAAAGATCTTTTCCCTGAGTTTTCTAAATACCGATGCATCTTTGTAGATAGTATAACCGTTGCTTCACGTTTATGTCTATTATGGGCAAAAATGCAACCTGAGGCTTTTTCTGAGAGATCGGGAAAACAGGACATGAGAGCTGCATATGGATTACTTGCTCAGGAAATGATGGCTTGGCTCAATCAATTTCAACACATCAGAGACAAAGACATCATCATAGTTGGCACTTTAGGTCAATATCTCGATGATTTCAATCGTCCAATTTGGCTACCTCAATGCGAAGGGGCTAAAACTGCTAGTGAAATTCCTGGGATAGTTGACGAAGTAATCAGTATGGTTGGAATCAAGAAAGATGATGGAACGGAGAAGCGCTCTTTTGTTTGCCACACTTTAAACCCTTGGGGATACCCAGCTAAGGACCGTAGTGGACGCCTGAGTATGGTTGAAGAACCACACTTAGGTAAGCTGCTTACAAAGATTAAAAGCAAGTTTTAAAATTTAAACATGGAGAGTGATATATGTTACAAAACCTATTAACTGATTTTAACACTGTAAAACCGCAAAGTAGATTGATACCTAAAGGGACAATAGTAAAAGTAAAAATGACAATCAAGCCTGGAGGTTATGAAAATTGGTTCACTAAAAGCTATGCTACCGGCAGCATCTATTTAAACGCTGAATTTATTGTCACTGAAGGTCCATACGCAAAACGCAAGATTTTTCAAGTAATTGGTATTAAAAGTGGCAAAGCAAGCGTTGAAGGAGAAGATACTTGGGGAGAATCTGGTCGTTCCATGATTAGAAGTATTTTGGAGTCAGCACGAAATATTCATGCACATGACACTTCAGAGAAAGCAGTTATTGCTAGAAAAATCAACTCTATAGCTGATTTTAACGGGTTAGAGTTTACTGCAAAAGTTGGTATTGAAGCTGATAGTAGGTACGGAGACAGGAACAGAATTACTGCAGTTGTTACTCCAGAACAAAACAATAGCATTGAATCTGATTGGGTCCCGTTTTGAAGTACGACGAGGAAAAGCTTTGGTCTGCTGTCGTGACTAGAGGTATTCAGGACGCAGTAGGAAAAAACCCAAAGCTAAGAGAAGAAGCAATTAATTGGCTGAATTCAAAATCTTTTGAAACTGTTTGTGAGCTAGCTAATCTCAACTTTAAACGTATGAAAAGTATGTATGGGAGTTTTATGTCTAAAAAGCAAGAAAAGATAAAAGCATTATTAATTGATAATATCAAGGAGTGCCTTTCTTACCTACTTCCAAATGGTGAATTTTACCGAGAAAAAACTTATATTGGAAACTTAAATGGAAATACAATTACAGTTAAAATAGTAGGTAAGGAAGCTGGTGATTGGCGTAATTTTACCAAAGGGACTAGCGGTGATATTATTGATCTTTGGGTTTTAATTAAAGGTGATATAGATTCTGCTAGGAAGTGGCTCAATAAGAAATCAAAGAGTGGAGAAAAAAATGGGGAAAAGAGAGAAGAAAAAATATTTTCTGTAAAGCAGTACTTGAGCGATCAATCACCAATACCAGAAGACATAATAGCTCCACGAATTCTCACCCCAGGTGGTCTTTTAGTCATTGGTGGTACGCCAAAGGTTGGCAAAAGTTATTTTCTTCTCTCTTTGCTTGCACATCTTGCAGCAGGAGTGTCGTTTCTTAAGATGAAGTCAGCAAGGCCACTAAAAATAGTCTATCTGCAAAATGAGATGGAGTACAATTATATCAGGGAACGCATACAACAAATCATAACTAATCAAAGGCTGCCAAATTCAGCAGAAGAAAACTTGATTGTTACTACAAAGATGAAATTAACTTTAAATGATGAAGGTATAGAGAGAATAAAAGAGATCATAGGGGAAGAATTTAAAACGATAGATCTTATCGTTTTGGATTCGATTGACTATGAAAATATATTTTCTGGCCTGCAAAGTAGAATAGAAAAACTACGTTCTATAATTAATCCTATGGCTGGAATAATTATTACACGTCATACCAGAAAAGTATCCACAGCTACACTCGCAAAAAGTCCTTTTCAAGCTTTAATTGGTGCTAATGCTTTAAGAAGTTTTTATACATCTGGTATGGTAATGTTTCAACCAAATAAACGTGCAAATGTCTTGCAAGTAGTATATGAGCTAAGAAACGGTAAATCAATACCAGCAAAATTCATTAGCAGAGTAAATGGGCGTTGGCAGAACTCTAAAGTTATAGCTACGGCTTAATTTATCCACAAAAACCGACACTATGCTAGAGCTAAAAACTCAGCTTTTGCAAAACATCAGATCTTGTCTTTTTTACCTACTACCAGGAGGGACATTTCGTGGTGATAAGTTTTATGTAGGTGATGTACAGGGTAACAAGGGCAAAAGTACTGTAATAGAGTTAACAGGCGAAAGAGCCGGATTATGGAAAGATTTTGCAACGGGAGAAGGTGGTGACATTATTGATCTTTGGGCAACGGTACACGGGAAGAATGCGAAAACAGAATTTCCTGAAGTAATGCTCTCAATAAGTGAATGGCTTGGCATCAAAGAAAAAAATAATATTAGAGATCTAGAACAATATCTGACTTGTAGTTGGAACTACTACGATGAAAATAACCAATTGATTGTAATAGTCTACCGTTATGATCCTCCTTTAGAGAAAAAACAGTTTAAACCATTTGATGCTAAAAAGCAGAGATTCAAAGAGCCAGAGATAAGGCCGCTCTACAACATTCCAGGTATCTTAAAATCAGATAAGGTTGTTCTGGTTGAAGGAGAAAAATGCGCAGAAGTACTTATAGAGAAAGGAATAACTGCAACAACAGCAATGTTTGGAGCAAATGCACCTATTGATAAAACAGATTGGACTCCGCTAAAAGGTAAACATATTATCATTTGGCCAGACAATGATGAAGCAGGTAATAAATATGCTAAAAACGCTGAAAAGAAACTTTTAGAACTTGGTGTTGCATCACTTGCTACGCTTAGGATTCCACCAGATAAACTAAGGAGTTGGGATGCTGCTGATGCTGTACAAGAGAATATAGATATTTTTGACTTCATCGAAAAAAACTCAAGAAAAATAATTATTAAATCACCGCTTGATATTTTTAGCTGGAGTGTGGAGCGTTTTGTAGGTCCAGTACCAAAGCAAAGATTCTTAGTTGAAGGATTATTTCCTTTGGGTGTCACATCTATTTTAGCTGCAATGGGTGATACTGGTAAAGGTATGCTTCTTCTTGACCTAGCCCTCAAGGTTGCAGCTAGCATAGATCAGGTATGCGGATTTGGCCAACTTGTTACTGAACACGGATCTGTTGTGGTATTTTCTGCAGAAGATGATACAAATGAAATACATCGTCGCTTAGAACGACTTGATCCCAAATGTGAAAGATTAAAATATAAAGATAGGCTATTTATTGTACCACTGCCAAATATAGGAGGATCTTTTGCCATACTTAAGAATGTTCGCGGTAAAGTTGTAGAAATATCTCCAGAATTTGAGTCTGTAATGAAGCAGCTGAGCAGGATAAAGGATTTAAAGCTCATTATATTTGATCCCCTTGCTTCTTTCATTCATGCAGATTTAAATGCTGATCCAGCAGTAGGGGATTATCTCATGTGTTTATTATCTGATTTAGCATGTAGCACTGGAGCTTCAATAATTACTGCACATCATATGAGAAAGCTGAAGGGAGAAAAGCCTATATCAACAGTAGAGCAAGCACGAGATGCTATTCGAGGTACTTCTGCTCTCGTAAATGGAGTCAGGTGTTCTTTTGCTTTTTGGCCTGTTGAGGATATAACTAAACCAATGATTTTTAGATCAATTGGAAAAATCCCAAGACAAAATGCCTTATTTTATGGAGCTGTTGTTAAGGCAAATGGCCTGGCTGATCGTACTGTACGTACTTACCTGAGAAATGAAGAAACAGGACTATTAGAAGACATCACTGAACAATTAAAAGCTCAAAATACTAGTGATAAGGATCTTAAAATATATCTTATTGATTCAATTGCGCGAGCTGCTATTTCAGGACATCCATTTACTCATACAGGAAGTGCAGGAATACATAAACAACGACATAGACTGCCTGAAATTTTTCATAGTATGGGAAGAGATAAACTAGAGCGTATAGTTCAAGAGCTTTTACAAGCAAAGCAAATAGTTAAAGGAATGGCTAATGGTTCAAAAGAAGATAAATGGCTTGATGTAAAAACAGGACCATTTGCACGTGGAGTTGGAAAATTTACTCATGGAGCTGAAAATTTTTAAAATCAGGAAATTCTATTTTTTTATAGTCAAAGTAAAAGGGTTAATACGATAACCATGTGATGATCTTTGCCAACCAAGAGTTTGTATTACATCATCACGTTCAATACTTAATCCTAATCTCTCAGCAAGTGTAGTTTTGATTGTTCTTTGCATTTTATTTAATGGTTTTCTGATTTGATGTTCTAAATCTGCTTCTAAACTAAGTCCCAAGAGTTTTTCTAACTGATTAATATTGAGAAGTGTATGTTTTTCCGGTGGTAATTCTTTCTCACAGTCATGTAAAAATTGCTTGAACAATATTCGAAAAATATTAAGGCATGATGCAGCTTTTTTATTTATAACTTCAATACTATTAACATATACCATACCTTTAACTACTTGTAACTCCAAAAGTTTTGTTGGTATAATTGGTTCAACACGTTTAAGCGAAATATATGAAGCTGGTAAAACTTGCAAAGAAGTATTTTCTACCACCTCTGGTACTCCTCTTTTATCTGCCTCTTGGAATATCTCAGTTACAGTCTTAAGCTGACAAAACAGTTTCACCATTGGCACTACATATAGATTCAGCAATAGATTTGGTATATCTTTTTTTAGAGTGATGAGAACCGTCGGATGGACTCTAAGTTTATCTATAGTTAAAAATATCGCATCAGTACAAAAATCAAGGATTATTAGATTTACAATACGACCTTGATTACAAATATAATAAACTCCTTTTTCCACTTTTTCCCACATAAGTCTTGAATCATTCAACTTTGTTTCAAACCAGTCTATGATTTTCTCTATATTTAAGTATATGGATAAGAGATGAAATCTCTGTTTTTGATAAGTATTAGGCAGAATATGACGAGAACAGTTTTCACAAATAGCGTCATCACATGCTTCATCAAAGTCTGGATCAATAAAAATCTCATTGCTACAACTTGGATCAATTACATTCGGCCAATCAAGATGATCTTCTTCACGAGAACAAACAATATAGCACCTTTCTTGCATTTTTATCAATCCAAGATCAAATAAGTATCTTGCTGCTTTAATATGATTTTGACTTGGATTGATCCAGGAATTATTCAAACTTAAAAGATCAGCAATTTGCTCGTGAAAGGATTTTAAGACCATAAGATTGTTCCATATGTTTTTTCAGGTCCTCTCTTTCTTTTTTATTGAGTGGATGCTCTGAATAATAAACTTCTCCACTTGCTTTGAAAGAAAATGTTACCTTTTTGTTTTGGAACATTACTTTAGCTGATTGAATAGATTGTAGTATATTGCCAACAGATGGCTTTAAAATATGTAACTCTGGTGTAATAGGATCATACGGCTTTACACTTAAAGTAAGATATGTATTACTATTTTTAAAATAATCTGACTTAAAATTTAACTCAAATATACAAATATTAGGGTCAGAACCCTCTATACATGCTTGAAGAAATTTGTGCACTTGTAGTGGAAAGTTCTTATCTTGTATATTTACAAAAGTACATTCGCAGTCAAAATACCCACTTACAATGCTATTTGCTATTTCCACAGCCTTGTTAGTATTTTTAGCACAGAGATTAACCTGAGTGCCATCAAGAGAGAAATCTAAAATCATCCACTCAGGTTTATGACCATGAACAACTTTGTTTGAATTAAGCAGTAAATCCATGTCACTTCCTCGACGTACAAACATATATATTCGATCTTGGTGATGGAAAAAACCCTGCAACTGGTCATCATCCTTAAGTATCTGTTCTACAGCTTCTTGTGACATAAATTCCTTAAATGAAGTGTTTATTTGTCTTGGTGATTTCTGTAGAGCAAATGATACGAAACCTTTCTTTTGTACTTTATCAAAGTGATAGACAGATTTTAGAAGTTCACAATTTATGTGAAATAGTAAAAACAATAAGGATCTTTTATCATACTTAGTATTGTTTTTTACCAGGTACGATCTCATTAACTTCTCAGTCAGAGCAAATCTTGCCACTTCACTGACCGTAGCCTCAAGTTTCGTACGATCAAAGTAGCTAATGAGATAATAGTCAAAAAGAGAGTCAGAGTAACTGGTAAGTATCTTACGTTTTTGTTGAGTGGATCTATCGTCATAATCTCCGTCCTGAAAAAGCTGCCCATTTAAATGATTTTTAAAGCAATGCTGAAAAATGATGCTAAGTTGTTTACCAGAAAGGGAATCTAACCAAGATTGACGTACATTAGAATCCTGAAAGCGTTCTAGTAAAAGGTTAACAGGAACTTCTAAATCACTCTCCCAGAATTCATTACTTGGATAAACATTCATGATACTTTAAATAAGCTATATCATACATAATATGATAATTTAAGCAAAGATTTTTTGGACATAATTTTTTCAAATCTTGTATATTTATTAGGGAGAATTTGTGTGAACTAGACAGCTACCTTGAATAAGGTATCCATTGGTTTAGTTTAAAATGGTAAAAGTTTTCTTTTAGCTGGTGATAAGAATTCTCCCAACCTATTAGAAAATTCACAGGAAGAAAAACATGCAAAAAGGGGATTTAACTATTTATTGCCGTTATGAACCTCACAGGTTGGCGGGTACATATTTGGCAAATGCTTATGAACAATTATTGAAATGTAAAACAAAGGAGGTAGAAGAAAATGACAACGGTAAGCTTGTATGCAAGAGTTTCATCAAGACAACAGGCACAGGAGAATACGATAGAGAGTCAGATTGTAGAGTTGGAGCGCCGCATTAGTAGTGATGGACATGAGTTATTAGATGAGCACAGGTTTGTCGATAATGGTTATAGTGGATCAAATTTAGAACGTCCTGGCTTAGAAAATTTACGTGATAGAGTAGCAGAAGGTAAGATTGATAAGATATATATTCATTCACCTGATCGGCTATCACGTAAATTTTCATATCAAATGATCTTACTCGAAGAGTTTAAAAAGGCTGGATCTGAAATAGTATTTTTGAATCATAAGTTTGATGATAATCCTGATTCCCATTTATTTCTACAGATTCAGGGAGCAATAGCAGAGTATGAACGTGCAAAGATTATGGAACGAAACCGTAGAGGTAAACTTCATGCGGCCAAAGCTGGGTGTATAAGTGTGATGGGTAGGGCGCCTTACGGTTATCGCTACATAGCAAAACATGTAGGTGAAGGAAGTGCTCAATTCGAGGTTGATGAAGAAGAGGCAAATATAGTGCGTAAAATATTTAGTCTGGTTGGCCAAGAAAGAGCAAGTATAGGAGAAGTTGTACATGAACTGAATAAGATACTGGTAATAACACGAACAGGAAAAAGGTATTGGAAAAGGAGCACTATTTGGAACATGTTAAAAAATCCTGCTTATATAGGACAAGCAGCTTATGGTAAAACTAGGACATGCTCAAAACCACAAGTAAAAAAATCAAAAAAAGGAACTTGTGGTAAACTTAAAAGTGGTCGCTTTAATAGTGATAAAGAGAATTGGACTTATATTCCAGTACCAAAAATAATCAATGAAAATTTATTTGATTCAGTGCAAACACAATTAGCTGAAAATAGACAAAGAGCAAGAGTACGGCAAAGAAGAGAAACATATTTATTACAAGGTTTAATGGTATGCCAACGTTGTCAATATACTTATTGTGGTACAAACCACGTTCATAAAAAGTCGACATATTATTACTATCGTTGCTCTGGTACAAACTCTAGCAAATTTAATGGCAATAAAATCTGCGATAATAAATCAATACGCACTGATGTACTCGATACAGTCGTATGGGAGGAAGTTAAGAGTATATTAAAAGAGCCAGATAGGATTGCAAATGAATATCAACGTAGATTGTCAGAGAACAAAAAACCTTTACATAATCAAACACGTGAAAAGCAAGAAAGTAAGTTAAGATTAAGTATCAAAAAATTTATTGATAGCTATGCCAAAGGGTTTATAAGCCAAGAAGAATTTGAGCCAAGAATTACAACAATGAAACAACATTTGAAAGAAATTGAAGAAGAGAAAGAAAGAACACTCGATCAAAAGAAGTTACAACAAGAATTGAGCCTTGTTACAGATAGCTTGAAAAACTTTTCCTCAAGTGTTGAATCAAAGCTTGATCAAGTAGATTGGCAGACTAAGCAAAATATTATTAGAATGTTAATTCATCAAATTGAAATCAACCACAACCACTTATACATAGTATTTCGCATAAAAAGTCTTGCAAATTTTGATCAAAATAGCCATAATAGAATTATGCAATGTTGTACTAGCAGTCAAAGCAACAAGGACAACATTGCAAATTTAGAGTTCAAAAGGGTTATTCCTCGAGAACTACTGCGTCAGAAAGCTGGCGTTGAATTTGTATATAATGTTGACCTTGGAGGTTTTTATGAATAATAGTGAGAGAAAAGAAAAATTGGAAACTCGCATTTTATCAAGTAGAGGCAGGTCTTTACTTGACCATGAGCTACTGGAACGTACTCTATCTGAATGTGAAGAAGGAAGAGAAGTGGCCAAAAAGCTAATAGAGCTCTTTAGTAGTTTAGGAAGGGTAATTAACGCTGACTTTCATGAGCTAAAAAATGTTACAGGAATGAATGATGGAGCAATAGCAAGTATCTTTTGTCTGAAGGAGATTTTCGATAGGATACTGAAAGGTAAGTTAAAAAAGCTGTCGATTCTTGATAACAGAGAAGAGCTACTAAAATACTTTAAAACAGCAATAGGGCAGTCACGAAAGGAAAGCTTGCGAGTAATATACTTAGATCGAAGTGGTCATTTGATATACGAGTATATTCAAGACTGTGGAACTATAGACAGAGTACCCCTATATGTGAGAGAAATAATCAAACAGGGATTACTGATCGATGCATCATCTATTGCAATTTCACATAATCATCCAAGTGGAGATACAGAACCATCAAAGGAGGATGAGGATAACACACTTACATTAGCTGCAACCTGCGAAAATGTAGGAATGAAATTAATAGATCACATAATCGTAACACAGAAGAGCCACTTTAGTTTTTATGATAGTGGTTTATTGTAATCTGTAGACCGGAAGGAAAGTTCTCCAACTTTCCTTCTTTTTTTCTACTTCATAAATTAAAAAATTCAATATAAGCTTGAGCAGCTAAAATTAGTAATGAAAGGTGGAATTAGGCAAAAAAATAAAAGAACTTAGATTATACTGTGGTTTAACACAAACTGAGTTGGGAAAGAAAATAGGCGTTTCGTATAGACAAATACAAAGGTACGAAAATAGTTCAAACCAAATTTTGGCCAGTAGGCTATACGACTTAGCAAAAGCACTATCGATTAATGTGGCTGATTTTTTTACTGATGTGCATGTCGACTCACATGAAACTTATGATGAAGAAATACTAAAATTAGTCAAAGGATATAATGAAATTAAAAGCAAAAGGTTACGTAGCGTAGTTTATATATTGGTAAAATCTTTTTCTCAAAGTTACAATGAGAGTTAGTATTGCTTCAATACCTCAGTTAATATATTAATAAATGATTGTACAAGATGAACAACATCCTATTGATAAACAAATAGGTGAAAGAATAAGGAAGAGAAGGTTAATATGCGGTTTTAGCCAAAGAGACTTAGGAAAAAAGCTCGGAATTTCATTTCAGCATATACAAGGATATGAAACTGGAGAGGTAAGGCTTGTAATTGATAGATTGTATAATTTGGCAGAAGCTTTGTCCGTTGATATGTCATATTTTTTTACCAAAGCTTCTGAAGACTTACACGATAAGGCCTTTTGTAGCGATGTGGGTAGTGAAGAAATATCAAGGCTAGTGAGGGAATACAGGAAAATTAAGGATGAAACGTTGCGTGATATTGTGCATTCAGTGATAAAAGCGCTTGCCAATAAATAATATTGCCTGAATATATCTTCAATCCACTTCTACAAGCAATGCTAGTTAAGGTAAATTTTTTATGGTAATTTTGATTAAATTTCAAGAACTACTTTACTTTGCAATAATTATGGCTATGTAAAAACATAGCCACCAATCAAGAACGTCCTACAGATGTCGTTTTGGTATCTTTTAATTTGCTCACCCAAGAAAAGGTCTCACTACTTTTAGAATTTTGGTCGCCCCACCTTCCACATCTAGTAAAGCTGCCTTTTTCCACTACTTCTTTAACAGACATTCCACCAAATAAACAACCCTTTCCTACGATTTCTCCTATTTCTTGCAACTCGTTCCACATTTCTTCATCTTCTACCTCAACTTGTACTTGATGATAGTCTTCTGTGTCATGATATACCATTAAATTTAGCTCTCCTAGGCTAGTGCAAAGTGTTACTGTAAAAGCGCTGTTATCGGATATATCTACGTAATTTCTTTTACCGTCTTTCCCAGTTTTGACCTCAACTTCACCATCACCTATTTTTATGATACTACCGCCAAGGTTTAAGTCTCCTTTACTTAAGCCCAAATTTTTTGCACCTTCTACAACTTTGGCAACATCAACTATGCAGCTATGTGAAAATTCAATATAGAAGGTCTTATTATCGATTTCTACATCTTCAACAGTTCCTTCTATAGTAGCGTCTTCTCCAACTTCCCTAAGTTTCTTGAGCCTACTATATATTTGTGGCTCAATTTCTTTTTGCACTTTTTGATACATTTCAGCTATTTTCTTATCAACTTGTACATTAAAATCTGCTCCATGTAAGGCTAACTTTCTGATTATATCTTCTTGTTTATTTTCTTTGAATTCATCACGATACATCTTAAACATTGTAACGTTAGTGAAGCTAAAGCCATCTTCGTTGCGAGCGTTTACTCTTATTCCTAAATCCAAAGCTTCATCGACGATTTTACTTAATTTGTCTAGATTTTCAGCTGCAATAGCTTTTTCCAAGAATTCATTTAATTTCACATTTTCATATTCACTTAGCCTTATCTTGCATAAAGCTGATCGAAATGGATTGAGCTCCTCAGGATATGTTAAGACAGGTAATTTACTAATCTTTTTATTTGCTGTTGGAGCAGCTTTTATAAAATTAGGTAATAACCCTTCTTTTGCTATTCGCTCTACCGCTTTTAACATTTTACTAGACAATTTTTTACCATTTATTTTTTTCATTGTAACCCTCACTTAATTTCATTACTATTCGATCATATCGTGATAAATATTATTTAATTGTTAATATTATACGACTTATTGATTTACTGTATATTATAATAACAAGTTTTGCGGGCATCTACACTAGAAAAACACATCCTATAAAAATTATTTCAGTTTCAACAAAAATGGGGTATCGTAATCGTAAAATTGAAAAAAATGGATATCCTATCTTACTCTACTGAAAAGCTGAAAAAGCATTGTCAGCTACTTGATGATGAAGAAAAAATAGTTCTATATGAGCAGCTGCTAGACAAGGCTAAAGATATACTTGAAAACTCAAGAGATGATATTGCAAAGTTGAAAGAGGTAAGCAAAGCAGTTGTAGCAATAGAGGAAACTACCGATAAGCAGTTACTAGAAAAGTTTAATGATGATCACCCGCTAAGAGAAGTGGACATTTTAATCTACTCTCCTCAAGGAAATACTGAATATCTATTCAGCATAGATAACTCATCAGAGCTTTATGATTTAAAAGAAGATAAAGAAAAAGCTCTTTATAATGCAGTAAAGTTAAATGATGTTGAGCTTGTAAAAAAGCTGCTAATGATCCTTTCACCTACAGAAGTAAGTAATTTTGACACGAAATACTTGGAAGAATTGAAAATATTGCTGTCAGAAATTCACAAAGAATTGCAATTATCACAAGATATGAAAAATTATCTTGAGAAGACGATAAAGTTCTATAGTTTTTTATGTAGTAATTTTAACTTACTAGTTACAAATCCTACTGACGTAAAAGCCATAATTGATCTATTTGCTGCTCAACCAAATATTGATTACCAAATAGATAAGCTTCTACTTTCTTTTATTGTAAGAGATGTTGAGGAAAAAAAGCTAAACTCTGAAATTAGTCATATGATAGAACTTCTTGAGCAACACGAAAGATTTGCTGAGCTCGAATACAAGGTTAGAAGATTAAGATCAGAGTTTGCAAGTGGCAAAAGCAGATACTCGGCTGAAGTAATACGAAATAGCATTGCAGAACGAGAAAAAGAGATGAGGGAAATTGAGAAAAAATACGTAAGGCCAAACGATTTAATTAGCGAGAGGCAGAAATTATTAAAGCAATTACTTTGCTAGCTTTTTTTCCACTTCATAAAATTTGTTGTAAATTTGAATAAGAGGTGAAAAGTGCAATTAGGTAAAAAAATAAAACAACTTAGGTTAGATCGTGCTTTGACACAGACCGAATTGGGAAAGAGAATAGGTGTTTCGTATAGACAGATACAAAAGTACGAAAATGGTTCAAATTGTGTTTTGGCCAGTAGATTATATGATTTAGCAAAAGCACTATCGATAGATGTTGCTAACTTTTTTACTGATATGCACACTGACTCACATGAAGCTTATGATGAAGAAATACTAAAGTTAGTCAAAGGATATAACGAAATTAAGAGCAAAAGGTTACGTAGTGCAGTTTATATATTGGTAAAATCTTTTTCTCAAAGTGATAATACATAGTTAATATTACCTGATACGTAAAATGACTATACAACATCCTATCGATAAACAAATAGGGGAAAGAATAAGGAAAAGAAGGCTAATGTGTGGTTTTAGTCAAAGAGACTTAGGAAAAAAGCTTGAAATTTCATTTCAGCATGTACAAGGATATGAAAGCGGAGAGATTAGGCTTGTAGTTGATAGGTTATATAAATTAGCAGAAGTACTATCGGTTGATATGTCGTATTTTTTTACCAAAGCCTCTGAAGACTTACATGATAAGGCCTTCCATAGCGATGTAGGCAGCGAAGAAATATCAAGGCTAGTGAGGGAATATAGAAAAATTGAGGATGAAACTCTGCGTGACATTGTTCATTTAGTGATTAAGGCTCTTGCTAATACAGGCTTTAAAGCATAAATTCTCTCCTTGAGTCGTTGAAGAAAACTTAAACTTTCATTTTCTTCATCATTTTGCTTTTCTTTCACTTTGATGCGTGTAGTTATACCCTACACAAAGTATAATGTTTTAAAAATAAAAACCTGCACCATAAAATATTGAGATTTAGAATATTAACTTATAAAGTCTTTTCGGCAGTTTTAGCGAGGGTTTATTAGCAAGGATGTTGGAGGTTAGCAATGACTATATCTGAAGGTGTAATACAGCGTATAAGGCATAATGATAAGAACGCGATAGGGGGATGATTTTTTGGTCAAGGTGGCTGTGCACCATCCAGCTAAGTTTGATAGCTTAGAAGTAACAAAATTTTTAGTAAATAATAAAGGTGTAAGTTTTAACGCTAAAACTAATGACGAAAACAAGCCTATTCATATTGCAGCTGATTTTTGAAATATCGATATTGTAAAATTTTCTCTTAATAAGGGAGTAGAAGTTGGTACAAAAGGTAAAAACAATTGGACTCCTTTGCATTATGCTACCAATAAAGGATATCTAGGAATTGTAAAGCTTCTAATAGAAAAGCAACAACAAGAATCATTTATTAATAATTCTAATATTAATAATTCTAAAACTACAGATCAGTCTACTATGCTGCCAAGGAAGGCCATTTACCATCTGTAGAATTTCTCATAGAATATAATGCACCCCATAAACTAGACCAAAAAAAAATGGTTGATCCGAGTAGGAAAGTAAAGGGGTAAAAGTATGGCAACAAAAAAATATGAACCAGAGTTAAAAGCAAAGATAGCTTTGGAAGCAATAAAAAATCAAAGAAGCACAGCTGAGATATGTAGTGAATATAAAATACCATCAACAAATCTATATGATTGGCGTGATAGAGTATTGGCAAGGTTAAAAGACCTATTTGTTGAAGAAAGTGAAAGTGCGAGAAAACAAAGAATCTTAGCGCAAGAAATAGAAAGTTTACATAAAGTAATAGGAGAATTGACAGTGGAAAATAGTTATTTGAAAAAAAAATTACTGAAATAAGCAAAAAAGATAGAGTAAGATTTATAGAAAAAGATTCTGATCTGTCAATTAGGAAACAGGCTGATTTACTGGGGATTTGCAGATCTAGCCTATATTATAGGCCTATAATTAATAACGAAAGTGAAATTTGATTCAAGAAGTATATTTGGCTTCTGATTGCCGTTATGGATATCGTAAAATTACTGCTGAGATCATAGCGAGTGGAGTAGTAGTCAATCACAAAAAAATCTTAAGAATTATGAAAAAAATGAAGATTAGTGGGCTGTATTGTAGAAAAAGATGTAATACAAGTATTAAAGAAAAAAAGCATAAAATATATCCTTATTTACTTTCCATAAGATGGTACAAGCCTCCACCTTCTAGGTGGAGAAACTTTAGTTTGTCAATGTCATAACTGTACTTTATAAAGTATAGTTATGACGGAATATGACAAAGGAAAACACACTGTATTTTATCATAGGTACCATATAGTCTGGATTACAAAATATCGGTACAGAGTATTAACTAAGGCTATGAAGGAGAGAATACGAATAATCATAGCAGAAGTATCTGAAGAAATGGGGATTAAGATAGAAAACGGAGTAATATCATCAGATCATTTACATTTATTCGTAGTAATACCTCCTCATATAGCTGTGAGTGATTTTGTTCAAAGAGCCAAAGGCAGGTCTTCACGCAAAATTCAACAAGAATTTCCAGAGCTAAATAAAATGTACTGGGGAAAGCGTTTTTGGGGAAGAGGATACTTTAGTGCTACCAGCGGACATATCACAGATGAAGTCATTAATGAGTACATCAATAAACATACAGATGCACATCAGCCTCATTCTATATCTAGTATAAGATTGGAGTAGCTTTAGCTTCTCACCGCGCTTCCAGCACTATATCGAACCTTTCGGCTCTCAGCCGATAGTGGTTGAGTCAAAGATTTGATTATTTGTAGAGTTAATCAGGTATGGGCTACTGATATAACATATATTATGGTAGAAGGTAAGTTTGTCTATTTTGTGGCAATAATGGACTTGTATAGTCGCTATATTATTGCTCATTCATTATCACCATATCTCGATGCTGGATTTTGCCTTTATACTCTCAAAGAAGCTCTAAAACAAGGTAAACCTGAGATTTTTAATAGTGATCAAGGGGTGCAGTTTACTAGCTACAACTTTATTATGGAATTAGAGCGTGCTAATATTAAAATCAGTATGGACCATAAAGGACGTTGCTTCGACAATATATTTGTTGAGCGCTTATGGAGAACTTTAAAGCAAGAAGCTATATATTATTATAGACCAAATAGTATCAGAGATTTGAATCTTATAATAAACGATTTTGTTGCTTGGTATAACTATAGAAGGCGACATCAGACTCTACATTATAAAGTTCCTGCTGATCTCTATTATCATAAACAGTAAATGAATATATTCATAAATACTTTAAATATGTGTCGACGTATTTATCAACATATTCATTTTAAAAATCGGATCACTTTGAAAAAAATGGTCTAGACAAATGGGTGCATTATAATGTATAACAATGTTACAAAAAATAATATCATAGAATTCAGTAGGATAATTCCTAGAAAACCCCTACATACTAAAAAAAGCAAAATGCTGTTAAAATGAGCTTAAGAATAAATAGCAAACATCTAACATAACAATTCTATTTGTAAATCAGGTGAGGCTTATCCTATAGAAAGCTTTCGAACTACGCAAGCGTATCTTTTGCCTTTAGTATTTCTTTATTGTTTAAGATAACTGTCTGAGCTCCTCTGCCTTAGCATTATATCTCCACTTTCTGCAAGTTATTCCATTAAGTAGTAAAAATATTAGACTTGCCGCAAAACTAAGAAAAAAAGACCAAAGATAGAGCAGATTGAACTTACAGTAAAAATAGAACAAAAAAACTCCAACAATAAATTATACAAACTTCATCAGGTTAACTTTAACTTAAGAAAACATAAATCAAATTTTCTTGCTCAAAGACCTTGCTTTTTCTCCAACCTTACTCAAACGTACTCTAGCTTAATGCATAATTTTACCCATAAACAACCTTATCTTTGGTACTTTTATTAGTTACAAGTCATCTAGAAACCCAGATGCTCTACGAAGCCCACCAATCAATATCAGATCCTGCTCTTGTCCTACAGCATTTAATATAGCGTATAACAAAACCATCGCATCTCCCCCAGTAATACGCTTGCATCCTCCACAAAATTCGTATTCACTTAACTGTCGATTTGCCTCCACCCTTTTTCGTTCAACTTGTTCTGCGGTGTTAGCATACTTCAACTCTATTCCAATTGGATGAGTATCATCATTTTCCGCAGATTTTGATAATACTAGGTCTATTTTCCTTCCTCTCTGTAGCTGGAACTCAATAATTACCTTGGCAGGATTATCGCAACTTTGAAATATCCCACGCAACAAAGCCTGAAATTTAGCTTCATTGTTCACGAGTAGACGGTTTCCATTTAATAACGGAGACAACAGACGAGAAATCTCATTAAATAAAACTTCATACCTAGCCCTGTACTCACCATTAACATTACCATCATTACCAAAATTAGGCTCAGCACTCATCAACTGATCTGCAAGTTGATGTAAATTCCTAACATTACCCATTTGTTCTGAAAACCTTCCCTCGAAATAACCTTCACTATGAGAA
Source organism: Listrodromus nycthemerus (assembly GCA_963978505.1). Classification (NCBI taxonomy): domain Eukaryota; kingdom Metazoa; phylum Arthropoda; class Insecta; order Hymenoptera; family Ichneumonidae; genus Listrodromus; species Listrodromus nycthemerus. The sequence continues at coordinate 635 of CAXBSY010000001.1, read as the reverse complement.
CGTGAGTAAGCACGTAGTGATTCGAATTTCTTTGCAGAAGCCACTTCCAGATGACCCTGGACATCTACTTCACAAAGTACTTGACGCACCTTAGCATCATCTGTGGCTTGAGGCAGTAACGACAGGTTCAATGCTTTGTCTGGTAAAGTCTGCCACTTTAAACGACGAAAAATGTGAAGCACAACAAAACCAATATTTGATAAAAATAGAGCTAAAGTTAACGCATGGCTTACAATATCTGCTGCATCTCCCCTACCACCTGTACGTTTCATTTTCTCTCCCTGAGAGTGGTTAAATAGATACTTGGTAACCCTTACCTCCCGCCCATCATTTGTTTCTAAGTCCCTCCTTGTAGATAAAACATTTCCAAAAACAAACGATGACGTACAGGAAAAAGTGTTACAATGAGGCGATTGAGTGAACTCTGATGCTATGGGTTGTAAAAAACGTTTTACATTTCCCCTAACTCCATTTCCATGAGGATGTAGTAAACCCGGTATTAAGGAAAGACCACCTTCTGAAAAGGCCTGCACAGAAGTTCGGAGACCAGCACCTCCACGTAATTGAAAATTTAACGCTACACAAACAGCACTTGGTGATGAGGTATGAATAGGCAAAGACGAAACAGAACAACT
>OZ021688.1:6039014-6157216 GCA_963978505.1 Listrodromus nycthemerus | reverse complement strand
AAAAAAAAAAAAAAAAAAAAAAAAAAAAAAAAAAAAAAAAAAAAAAAAAAAAAAAAAAAAAAAAAAAAAAAAAAAAAAAAAAAAAAAAAAAAAAAAAAAAAAAAAAAAAAAAAAAAAAAAAAAAAAAAAAAAAAAAAAAAAAAAAAAAAAAAAAAAAAAAAAAAAAAAAAAAAAAAAAAAAAAAAAAAAAAAAAAAAAAAAAAAAAAAAAAAAAAAAAAAAAAAAAAAAAAAAAAAAAAAAAAAAAAAAAAAAAAAAAAAAAAAAAAAAAAAAACGGGCCGCAAATGTGCCGGCGAATAAATGAATAACTAACGCAATTAATTAATTAATTGGCTAATTAATCAATTAATTAATTAATTAATTAATTACTTAATTGGCAAATTAATTAGCGAACTTATTAATTAATTAGTGAACTAATTAGTTGATTAGCGGACTAATTGATTAATTAGCTAATTAATTAATTAATGTATGGGTAAATAAATAAATAAATAAACAAATAAATAGATAAATAAACAAATAAATAAATGAATAAATAAATAAATAAATAAATAAATAAATAAATAAATAAATAAATAGATAAATCAATAAATAAATAAATAGATAAATAAATAAATAAATAAATAGATAAATAGATAAATAAATAAACAAATAAATAAATAGATAAATAAATAAACAAATAAATAAATAAACAAATAAACAAATAAATAAATAAATAAATAAATAAATAAATAAATAAATAAATAGATAAATAAATAAATAAATAAATAGATAAATAAATAAATAAATAAATAAATGAATACATAAATAAATCAATAAATCAATAAATCAATAAATCAATAAATCAATAAATCAATAAATCAATAAATCAATCAATCAATCAATCGATAAATAAATAAATCAATAAATCAATAAATCAATCAATACATAAATAAATAAATGAGTGAATAAATTAATTAGCTAATTAATTAATATATCAATAAATAAATAAATAAATAAATAAACAAATAAATAGATAAATAAACAAATAAATAAATAGATAAATAAATAAATAAATAAATAGATAAATTAATAAATAAATAGCTAAATAAAAATAAATAAATAAATAAATAAATAAGTGAATAGGTGAATAAATTAATTAGCTAATTAATTAATATATAAATAAACAAATAAATAGATAAATAATTTAATAAATTAATCAATAAAGCAATAAGTAAACAAATAAATGAAGAAATAAATAAACAAATAAATAAACAAATAAATAAACGAATGAATGAACAAATAAACAAATAAACGAATAAGCAAATAAATAAATTACTTAATAAATGAATTAATCAACAAACAAATGAATAAATAAACAAACAAATTAATTAATTAACAAATAAACAAATAAATAAATAGACGAATTAAATGATTAATTAATTAATTCATTGAATGATGACAACATTTTTTCAATTGTCACAACAATCACAATAAATAACTTAATAAATTGATAAATCATATGAATTCCGGAGAATTCATCGATTCTTACAAGGGCTATCTAAACGATTCGCAACATTACAGGGATTCCAAGGATCTTACTAATTTATTAATTATACTGAATTTGGAAAATCGAGACGAGAACTTTGTCCGTGATGTAGTTACCATTTGGAATCGCATCGCCGACGGTGGAGCTTTTAAAAAGGAGATTACCTGGTGCGGGAGGTCCGTGGACGAGGCTCCCTCGCCGCCACCGCCGCTGCGGAGGGCTGCCTTTCCCACTGCCATGGTGCACAGCTGTCTATCGGATTCAACGCACTTACAGCTGGACTACCTGCGGCTGGAGGTCCCTCCACGACGCTGACCCATCGTTGCGACGAGCTACCTTTCCGTCTGTCACGGTGCTAAGCCGTGCGCCGCATCCTCCGCAATTACCGCTGCCAATTCCAAAATCATTCGTTTCCATGTGCCTTTCGTAGAGAAAACATTGCTTATCGTAAACTAACTTACCGCAAAGACGGATTCCTCGACAGGGAGCTCTCATCCTCCGGACAGGATGTTTCCTCCGGCGTCCAAGACGTCCACCTGTGCGACGGGTCCTCGCCAGCCTTGCCTACCAATGCCAAAAAACCTCCCACGGCTTATCGATGCGACAATAATCCTAAAAAGTTAGCTGGGCTGTTCCGACGATTGCCTTCGAAAGCCTCCTCCTCCTCCTCCTCCTTGTCGAGTACACTCTCCGAGGGTCGCAGCAAAAGTCTCTCCGGCAGGACACCTAACCTCAAACAAAAAACCTTTATACAATTACATATCAAATTAATTACACATCACCCAACACTATTTAATTAAACATCACCAAGAAAAACATCTCTTTGTTGTTGCACGTGTTGTGCGCTTGGAGAAACGTGTCTCATTGTTCGTTGTACGGCATACGTTGATATCTTACTTTTTCCTATATGTCTCTTTCGCGATAACCAACAAATATCTTTCTTTCTGGAACTACTCTGAACATAACAAACGATAAACGTCCAACACTTTCGTTTTATAATAATCTCCACGTGTCTCCACTCTCCCTTTATTCTTCTTACTCGCCACGCTTCACCGCTCACTCACGGGGACAATGGCTGCCTCGTCTTTGTAATCTACTAGACTAGAGATTCGACAAGGCTCGTTGTACTCGCTAGGTTGACGCGCTTGACGATGATTGGTCGGGCCTCGCCGACTCGACCAATCATCGTACATCGTTCGCACCTCACTGGCAAGAGTCCGATGTCGTGCGCGCGCGCGCGCACACAATCGAGATCCACTGCTGTAATCTCGCCGGAGCCGAACTCTCACGACGATACCCGAACGCCGCGAACCCTCGCTGCAACGGCTACCTCGATCGGTAATCGTTTGCTTCCCTGCGACAGGTGGGGCCATTTATACCGTCGATGTCGCAACCTCAGCGACCATTGTATATCCACAATTACGCGACATTTTTCCAATAATTCTCTATTTACCGCCTTTTTCTACGTCATGATCAAAATACTTGACAAAACGCTTCCGGAACTTCGCTCGGAGCTCCTTCCTTCTGTATTTTTTTCCCGTATAGGACGAACGAGAACCTCCAATTTTCCCTAGCTCCATTGACAACCGAGACATCGATCTTTCGACTCGACGAAAACTCATGTTTTTTGGGGGGGGGTTTCGTTGGCGAAGATCGCAGCGACGCACCGGTCGGTCGATCTAAAATGCGCGGGAGGGGAATTTCGGGGCATCGCACGAAGAGAGGCTCGTTATCTCTGGGCGGAGAGGACCCGTCGTCTCCCGGCCCCGCCACATCAGTAGCGACCGTTCCGCCGTAGTACGAACGTCGGCGAAAACCTGCGAAACCAACGTTTCTCCCGCTTCGGGCGTTCATCATCGTCAGAGTGTGGGCGCGCACGGCGCTGGCTCAACTGCCGCTGCGAGTGCTTCGGTCGTCGAAGAGAGACGATCGATCGACGACATGCTGACGAGGAGGAGCTGCACCCTCGGCTTGGTCCGTCGTTCCATAACCAGGGCCACGCTCGATGGTAAAATTTGTTTTTCCTCGCGTCCACGATCGCCGACCGTTTTTTTCTTCCGAATTGGATTTTTTTGTCTCGTCCTTTAGAAATTTTATGAAAATACGTGTCTCTGCATGGGAAATATTACATATATTCTTCGGAATATACGTAGGGTTTTTTGTTTTTTCTTTTTCCTCTTTTGAAAAGGTCTTTGGAATCAAAGATATCGTTCAACATTCCGTATAGACATTTTTTTTTGTGGCAAAGACATTTCGATTTCTCCGTGTGGATAGAGAATTTGTTGTTTCCGTTTTCAAAGTAAATGAATATCGTAATGTTTTTGGAGGGAAACGTGTTTGGTGAAGAAGAGACGAAGAGTCGAATATCCGGGCGGTCGTTGGCTATGAGTCGCGCGAGGAACGTAACGGACCTCAATTGTCCCCAAGTGGCATCAATCAAACCATTAATCGACCGTACAAAATAACATTGACACGGGCACTCCGCTGAACCGGCAAACTCGCATGGATCATCCGTACTTCAACGATATGCATATATTAATATTTATTATTATATTTATTAATATATAATATTTATTATAATATAATATTTATTATAATATATTTATTATAATATATTTATTATAATATAATATTTATTATAATATATTTATTATAATATAATATTTATGAAATATAGTTGTTCGATTGTGATTGATGTTCGTAGGACAGGGTGTTTGCCGAATGAGACGTTTGACGACGGTGTCGCGGCGATCGGAGCCAAAGGAACCTTCGGTCGTTACGGAAATACCGGGGCCGCGGTCGAGACTGTTATTCGAGAAGCTCAACAAGATCCAGGTACCCGTACACCGAAGATAACGATATAAATTGTGATCGACGATAATCGTCGTGCATTCGTTTGCGTGTGTGTTTTTGAAAGCAAGCGGGATCCGTTCAGCTGTTCGCCGACTACGAGAAATCAGCCGGAAATTATATCGTCGATGTCGACGGCAACGTTCTTCTCGATGTGTACATGCAAATATCGTCGATGCCGCTGGGCTACAATCATCCGGCTATGCTCGAGGCTCTCGCCGATCCACGCAATTTCGTGAGTCCACCCCCCCCCCCCACCCCGCCCCCGCTTTTTTCTTTTCTTTTTCATTTTTCAATAATGACAATGATGATTACCTCGATAATTCACAGTGTTATCGCGGTTAAAAACTATTGGTCATACGAAAAAACGTTTGACACACGATAACGCCACTTTCGAATGAACTTTCGATGAGGAAAATTAATGGAAAAAAATGTCAAATTATTTCAGTCGATGATGGCCAACAGGCCGGCTCTCGGTGTATTTCCGGGCCAGGATTGGCCGAGCCGCTTGGAAAATAGTCTCCTCCGACCTGGCGTAGGTGTCGACGTGTCGTTTCCCCTCGGTATTTCATTCCGCATCGATATTGTTACAAAAGTTTCGTATCTTTGTACCGCCAGGTCGTTCCGCCCGGCCTCGACTGCATCACGACGATGATGTGCGGCTCGTGCTCCAACGAGAACGCCTTTAAGAACATCTTTCTCCGGTACGCCGACGAACGGAGGCGCGGAGCCCCGTTCACCGCCGAGGAGATGGAAACTTGCATGATCAACCAGACTCCGGGCTCGCCCCGATATTCCATTCTATCCTTCGAAGGTAACCAAAAGAACGAGAAACAACAAATTATCAAACGGACGCGCCAAAATTCCGACACCGAAAGCTCTGTCGAGCCTTCCATAAGTATATATTGATTTTTTGGCGAGTCTTTTGAAATTCATTGGTTACAGGAGCTTTCCACGGCCGAACTCTCGGTTCGTTATCGACGACTCACAGCAAGTACATTCACAAGATCGACGTGCCAGCGTTCGACTGGCCGATAGCCCCCTTTCCGGCTTACCGGTATCCCCTCGAGGAGAACACCCGTGAAAACGGAATGGAGGACGAGCGATGCTTGGCTGAGGTAGAGCCCACGAATACACACGTATATACATACATACATTTTTGTTTATTCAATTTCAAGTAACACAATGAAACTCACATTTTCTATTGACCCGACAATTAAAGTTTCACATTTTTGTTCAATCAGCGAATTACTCTGATTTTTCTTCTTCTCATTTATTAAATTGCTTGTTGTTGTTGTTGTTGTTCTTTATTTTTGTTTTCTTTACTCCAGGTCGAGAGCCTGCTGGTGAAGTGGGACAAGGAGAAAGGAGTACCGGTCGCTGGAGTGATAGTCGAGCCGATACAAGCCGAGGGTGGCGACAATCACGCCTCCCCCCAATTTTTTCAAAAACTTCGAACTTTAACCGACAAGGTAAATATCTCGTTTCACATACGTCCCGTTCATCATTTTATACACGAGGGAAATTATTAAATGATTCGCGTGTTTAGCACAAAGTAGCTCTGCTGATGGATGAGGTCCAAACGGGAGGTGGACCGACCGGCAAGATGTGGTGTCACGAGCACTTCGGACTCGAGTCACCGCCGGACATTGTGACTTTCAGCAAAAAAATGCAGATGGGTGGTTACTATCACACGGCTCGCTTCAAGTAATTTACATTATTGTACCGCCAAAAATAGCGATAGTTTCGAGAAAAACCATAAGCAATCATTATTTTTCTCCACCGAATTATTCATTTTTCTTCACAAAATTTTACTCAAGGATTTTACTCGAGGGTTTTACGCATCGGCAAATCCGTTAAGAATTCATTCGTCGACTCTCCACGAGCCACATTAATGTTTTCACAATTTTCGTACATTTTCGAGAAGAACATTTTTTTGGGACTGTCGTAAAGTCCGGAAATTTCGGTACGAATTCAACTTTTCCGCGACATTGATGAAAACAATTTTTCTTAAATTCAGGCCGAAGCAGTCGTACCGAGTCTTCAACACTTGGATGGGCGATCCGGGAAAGCTGATCCTCCTCGAGGCGATACTCGACGTTATACAAAGAGACAATCTGCTGGACAAAGTTGCCAAACTCGGTGATTACATGCTCGATCAGCTGAGAAGAATGGAGAACGAGAACTCGACGCTGATCGACTCGTCGAGAGGTCGCGGAACCTTTATCGCCTTCAACTGCGCCTCACCGAAGCTCCGGGACAGCGTCGTTCGGAAACTCCTCGCCAGAGGTTCGCTTCAAAAATGTAGCTGCAAAGAAAACAAACATTTTTTTTTTTTCATCGGATTACTAATTATATCGGGGGGGGTTTTTTTTTTTTTTTTTTTTTCCCAAATCGGTTCGTCAATTTTATCGATTCACCTCAAAATAGAATCATCAACTTTATCGTGTGATTTTAACAAAATGGATTAAAAACATTTTTTTTTTTTTTTTCAGGTATACAAGCCGGTGTCTGCGGCGCGACGTCCGTACGTCTCAGACCGGCTCTGACCTTCGACAAGAGTCACGCCGATATATTCTTAGACGCTCTGCGAACGGTCCTCAAACAGTAGTTCGATGACGATGAATTCGTCTGGTCGTCGTCAGTCGCTCTTATTAATCCATGTCTTCCACCAACGTTTCCGAATAATATCACGTCAGAAAGAAAAGAAAAAATAGTCTTTCTTCGTTCGAGGGATTATCGTTATTTTTGTTTATCGGCTCTCGCGGATCATCGAGAGGACGGAAAAAGAGGAGGTGTTCGTCGCCCTCAAATTCCGAAATATCGTTACCGAGTCTTCCACCGTCTCTGTATCGTCGTACAGTCGGAAAAAATGAAAATTACGATAAATATCATATACAAATAACACGATAGAGCCTGTCTAGAGTGAATTTACGAGCGTCGAAGGTCTGCCGTTATCTTGTTTGTCAACGCTCTTGCATCGCTCCAACGCCGAAACAATAACCTCGAGTCCTTCGACTCAGTTTTCAAATCGTTATAACAAATAAACGGAACAATAAAGGAGTGTATTCAGTCGGAATATGATCGATCGGCGTCCTCGTCGAGACGAAGTCGCGCCGTATCGTAATCACTTAATCATTTATTCGCCCGATGCGATAAATTTTTATCTTAGAACTTTTACAATGTTTCAGAGATGTGCTGATAATAAAAAATATTAAACAACTCACTATGTTTGCCTCATTGTTTGCCCTGTTTTATCCCATCGATGTATCCTGATTATTCATGAATATTCGAATAATTAAAATTATTTATGGATATGAATATTTAATTCAATTCGAGTGCTGTTCGCACACCGCCAATTATTTCCCTCGGCGAACTATCGAGGCTCCGTTTTTTTGTTATCCCGTCATTTTTTGCAGTATCCCCGAGAGATGACGATACCGAGGCTGCCGACTTTTGCATCTCACGTACTCGATCGTTCTCGCCTAAAAAAAACAAAAAAAAACAAAACAAAACAAAACTGTAATCTTGTTTTTGCGATTCCGTTCCGATATTCGTTAGGTATCACCAAAAACAAAATCGTTCCGTATGCGCACAAAAATGCCACATAATGGACGAATTTTCCTCATAGGCGAGCTGGAGTCGGGAACGTTAAAAAATGTACAATTACAATCGACTGACGCACCATAATTTTTTGATCCGACGAGTCGTCCTTCCGAGACAAATTCCACAAGCTCACGGACATGCTCGCGAGTGCTGGCAGCCGAAGATCAGCGCGCATTACGAGACGACCGAACAGCTCCAGGGCCAGCGACGATTGCTCGTCGACCCGGTCCGTTGAGCCGAGGTACTCGAGATGATCGAGGATCTCCTCGAGGACTTTCGTGGAAATCTTGTTCACCTCGCCGATGAATTTCTCATCGCTTCCATAGAGTTTGTCATTCGAGTCGACCTGAAAATAAATAGTATTCGAGTAAACGTGATGGATCATTTTCACGGATAGCTCACGCAATCGAACAGGAATCGTCAGCCGCGTATCATCGCATCGGCATTGAATGTGGGGCTTCGCGAATCGACCGAAAGTTGAATGCCGTTCTCGATATCGATGCCCTCGTTGCCCTCGAACAAGCTCCGCTACAGTTTTTTTTTTTGTTTCATTGTCGAGCCCGATAATTCAATTTCTCTTATCGGCGATACTCGGAGAGCACGCGAAATAGCACGATCCCCGACAAAGACGCCGATCGACTTCGCGGCATATTCGCAAGAATTTTTTCATCGACCGCCATCGTCGGCCCGAGTGAAATGGCATCGATGATGAGTACCGACCTTGTCTACGTGGTAGGGATAACTCTCGTGCGTGATCGTCGACAGGAGATCGAGAACTCGAAGATACAAGTGGGCCTTTGTCGAGCTGTTTTCATCGAAGCATCGCTCTACGGCGTTGAGGAGTCCCCTCATGAGGTAAAGAACGCCGTGCTCCGGACTGTCCTGTGAGGAAATTTCAAAAAAATTAAATTAAAAAAAAAAAAACTAAATAATACGGAACTTTGGAGATTTTTTGTCGGAAGAAACTCACGGGTACTACGAGAAGTGTTGACAAAAAGTTTGACAAGTACGACAAAAGATAAGGCTCAGAGTTCTTTGACCTTCCGTCAATGTCGATGCTCTTCGGCATTTCCGGTACCAGACTCAGGGCAGCTTTGAAACAGGCGTCAGCTGTGACAGTCAAAGAATTAACCAAAGTCTCAGGAAACTTTTGTTAACGGTGAAAGTGAATTGCCGTCCGTCGGGGGTCAACCGTTGATTGTCAACCGCAAAACAGACACAAGCCAACTGAAAACCCAACGGAGACTATCGACGATGATCGATTGTCGAAGACATTGACCGCATCGACCCAATCGAAAACCATCGGATCCGTCGAGCACGGAATTCGACTGACCTTGGCCGAGACACTGATTGAGAAGCGCAACTTGTCCGGAGAGCAAGTACAGTTGCAGCCTCGTCTGTACGAGGGTCAGCGACGGAATTGTACTGAAGCAGAAAGCTGCGCAGGCTCTGACATAGTCCGACGTTCTTTTTGTGTGATGGCCTCGAATGATTTTTCTTGTGTCGACGGCTTGCCTGTTGACGCATTGCACAAGCTGCACGTGAACCGAATCCAAATTCGGAAATGCCGCTCTCGCCTCCGCGTAGAAATTCAATTGCTTCTCGAAGTCTCGGTCGTAATCGACTCGTTGCACCAAACCGCATATCAGATTGCCGATTTGCCGTTTCTCGTCGTCTACCGTCAGTGCACTGAAGTAACAAAAAACATTTCTTTTAATCGTAAAAATGATTTAATGAAGGCTCAACGTTGATACTGTTGCTGCAGAATTATACAGTTCCGAAACGAAAGGCGGTGATGAAAATTGTGACCGAAAATTATCAACGGGAAATCAACTTAAAATTCACATGAATGTGTGTGTTTTTTTTTGTTTTTTTTTTTTGTACATACCTCACAGAGTCGTGCATTATCCGTGCGATGAACATGAGAGCGTTTATTATAATGGGATCGGTAATGGAACCGCTCTGTACGCTGAATCCCTCGATCACGTTCTTGCAAACCTCCACCTTTATGCTCTCCTTGTGAAACATGTCGATCAACGGCAGAAAATTCTCCTGCGGTGAATCAACATATTTTTTGTTTAATTACATAATATAGTGAGTAATCTATCCGGTCTGGAATGGTAAAAAAAACTCGACCCTCTGCTAAAAAAAAAATTACAATCCGGAATTGGGCAACTAAAGTGAGTAATTTTTGTCAGAAAAACCTCTTGTAAGTAATCATTAATTGTGGTGGAATTGGGACTTTTTTTTTTTTTTTTTTTTTTTTTTTTTCGAGAATGTCGAAATTTTTGACCGTACGAAACCGGATTTTTACAACTATTTTCTGTACCATCGTGAGAAGAGATTCAAAGTCTCGCGTGTGCGAGACAATTTTTTCGACGATGGCCTGGAGCTGCGGGTAGTATTGCTCGAAAGCCCGATTCGGACTGAGATGGTTTATTATTTCGGCGAGAAAGGGATTGAGTTCTTTGACGGTGAAGTGAATGGCGGTGAACTGTACCCATATCTCCGCGCAGTGCATGAATTTCGCGGGCTCTTTGAGACCCGTAACGTACTTCCAGACGACGGAGAACACCAATTGGCAGTCGTTTTTCGGCGGTGCTTCCTGCACGAGACACTCGCCCAGACTTCGGTACAATAGATACTGAGGAAAACCTGCGACAACACAGAGAAAAACAATTGATTTCTATCCGAGCGGTCATATTTTACGGAATTTCGATTTTTTTTTTTTTTTTTTTTTTTTTGCTAATTTATGAAAATTGTCCAATTTCCGTGAGCATGGAGGTGTCAAACTCAAATACAATACGAGAACGGAGTACGACTGTACAATGTTTCATATTAAATTTAACAAGAATCGATCTAACCGTTTAGATTTTCATGGAATTTTTTTGTTTTTTTTTTAACTTTATTTCTCAAGTCCGCCCCCAAATTTGTGCATCGAATGATGCCTCAGAAGTAAAATGATGTTACGTAGGTTCGTCATCAGTGCAGAACGACGCGTAAGACGTAGCGACAGATTATGCAAATTTTAGTTAGCGATTTTGCGCAATAAATTGTGCGGACAATTTTTGGCGTTCCTCCTATATGAGATAGAGGTATTTTTAATCATAAAAAAAAGTTGCAAAGCAATTAACGAATGGCTACCTTAATTATTGCAACTCTGCGGACGGGTTTTCGATCCAGTCAGACCTTTTGCATTTACGTCAACTACGCGACATTGACATGAATGCTTCGACTTTGGGTGTGTGTGTGTGTGTGTGTGTGTGTGTGTGTGTGTGTGTGTGTGTGTTTTTCTTGCGTACCATCTTCGTCATCGCACCCGGCGATGAGATCGACGAACTCCATGGATCTCGCAGCGATGTAGGCGGGTTCGAAAGCCCCGAGTATCGCGTTCAACAACAGTCCGCTGTTAGCCAGCTTCTCGCATCTCGACAGCACTCGAACGAGAAGACTCTCCGAGGCGGTTCTTGCCATCGCTTGGAGGATCCAGTCGAGTGCCGGTGCGTACAGATTAAGATACGAATGCGTCGTCAAGTTTTGTATGTTAAGCTCGGCCCTGACGGAGTTGCCGAAGAGCTGCTGATAGGTGAACAAAAAATCGTTCAAGTTCTCGCGAACGAACTCAAAGTCCGAGGTGTGGTTCAGAGCGAGGCCGACCCGACAGAGGTAACATCTCGCGTAAACGGCGATGAGTGGGTTTCCGATGCCCCTTATCATTCGCGTTATTCTCAAAAGGTCCGTGCTGAATTCGCTCGTCGTCAGATAACCGTATGACTTTATTATCGCCATTTCGACGTAAAGTCGTGGCACGAGCTCGCGAATCGAAGCGATCTTGTAGAACCAATTCCGGCAGATCTCCCTCGCGTCCTCCGTAACCGTCTCCGGTGTTAAATTCTCCGGCAGGCTCTTCGACTCTTTGCTCCCCGACCTAAAAAAAACACCACAATCATCAGCATCAACATTAATGTTTCTTTTTCTTTTGCCGGACAGAGGGGCGGATACATTTTCCAATTTGCCCAATTCTACGCGTATTATTGTTTTATTTATTTTGTTTATTTTATATTAAAAAAAAAAAAAATATATATATATATATATATATATATAGTCTCACTCGTGATAATCTGCCTTCATCCTGAGCCTGTCGTAAACGAATTTGCCGAATATGTCGAGTATGTCCGTTACGAGAACGAATATGCTCGGATAGAAAGCGACGGCGGAGGTGTCGACGAGCAGTTTGGCGCACTGTATAGCGATCTTTAGCGCGTCCACGCGCTGACCCGAGTGCCACGCCTGAACCAGCTCCCCGTTGAGCTGTTCGATACGATTAAACGTCTGCCAAACCGGCAAGTCCTGGAAATCGGCGAGTGGCTGCACTCTCGTTCTCACCTTCTCCCCCAGCGTACCTGTCGGTTGCAGCTTCGCTACCACTTAACGACGAATTAACAATGAGTACATCGTAAATTTTAAACGTTCGGGCAAACTCGAAAAATCCATATCGATTATCCATAATATTACATGATTCTATTATCATCGCTACTGTATGTAGTTTTTTTTGTTTTTTTTTTTTCAATAAATATAAATTCGCATTCAAGCGTATGATAAAAAAATAATATTTGTTCCGAAAAAATCAACAAATTCACCTTTTTCACTGCTGGACGAAGAGCCCATGATTGCATTGATTTTCACCGGAGTCGTGTATCTGTTCAGTGTCGTCGATCTCCACGCGGACCACGGCTCAGCGAGGTCCTCGACGCCGTCCCGACTCTTCTTTGCCGCTGGAACGACGTTCGACGAATAATCCCACTGAAACATTCGATAGCCTCGATAGACGTCCCACGACTTGGCAATCGAAAAGTCCCGTCACCACCTTTCATGTCCACATCGATTACTAATTTATACCACACTTATCAAAATTAAAATATTATTGAAATAAACAAAAATGTTCGTATTCGCGTATGCCAAGAAAATTTCTTTTGTGTAGATTTAAAAAATCTACGGACGTACTTTTTTCTTCGTCAGTATGAATTAAACGACAAGAACACTGATGATTTTACATGTATAACAAAATCCTCAATTTCCATGTTTATTTATATTCAAATTATTATTCTAATTATTATCACTATGATAATTATACTGCAATAAAAATTGACATTTTTGTGCGCGTAAACACCACTTTTGTTGCATGCAAAAAAATAAAATCAACGAAAGATGGTTTTTTTGACTGCCGGACGACCGAACGATAAGCGAACGACAAGTTCGTCGTCCGTTCGACTCGTTTAACGCGATACCTCGTCCGCAGCCATTCTGGACAGAGGATCCAACTCCTGTCTGGCGAACTGTGTAAGCGGATCGGAACCGTCCAGCGCGGAGTGTCCTAGAATAGATTCCGACGGAGGATTTCCTATGGAGAGCGAGGCCTGAATCGACGTCGGCGTACCTATCGACGAACTTGCGTTCCAGCTGCGCAGCATGCTCCTTTTCACGCTGCTTCGTCCATCCGTCGACTGTAAACGTTTTATATCCCAATTTATCTCTTTGCGTCTCACAGAAAATTTCTCACAAAGTTAATCGGAAAAATTGACAAAACTATTTTTGACTCCGCAAAAATGATGGTGTAAAAATTAATTTGTAAGAATCGATAAAGTGAAAAATTTCTTTTGAAAAGTAGCAAAATGAAAGTTTGATTTTGTATTTGAAAATTTTGAAAAATTTCGCACCGTCAGAGTGACTGGCTTCAGCGGATGTTCGACAACTTCTTCGAGGCGCGAGGCTCTGACCATTCGATTCTCCAGAGGACACGCAAACCTGTAGAAACAACAAAAAATTGTCGCAGCAATGAATAAAGATAAATGCCGACTGCAAGTCTTTATTTTAATTGTGAACGTTTTTTGGGATCAACGTATTATTAATCTTCTTCTTAGTTATGAGAAAATATTGTCTCACAACCGTCAACGGTACGGTTACCAATGTTAATTATGATCACGAGAATGATCGATCAAAATGAACGGGATCAATTTATTCGAATATGGTTTTTACCAATTTATTTCCGCCATTTATTCGAGCGCCTTTGCGCCAAGGGAATTCGCGAAATGAACCCCAAATGCCAAGTGAACCTTCGCGTTTCACCAGAGGACATAGGAATACACGGAGGCGCGGGCCTTCCGGGAGGTTATGGCACGATTTTGCTCGGGTAACCCCTTTCGTGTGCGGACCCCAACGTCCCCGACCACCGCTAGCGCTGACTGTATCGGTGTAACCGCACGAGCGGTAACTCGATAATCTACGCCGCCCAAACCCCGGCCTTCTCCCTCGTATTACGTTGTTGTCACAACATATCGTCACATTGAATTCCAAACAGCTCACAGTAACTTTGTACAAAAAAAAAAGTATGCAAATGAAATTTGAATTATTATAGTAAATAATTCGAAGCGTATATTTGTTCACATTCACAATAATGGTTGCGTTTACTAAACATATGTTCTAATGAAAAAATTCATATGAAAATAAAAATTGATGGAAAAATTAATTGAGAGAAAAAACATTTTTCTCGAGTGTCCGTTTGTGATCATTCGAATTGTTAATCGTTCTCGTTTACTCGATCGTTTTTCTTGCTATTTGGGCAAGAGACTCAGATACTTTTTGAACTCGGGAATGACGAAGTCTCGGGGATCCCCGGGGTTCTCAGCGGTCAAATATTCGGCGAGGTATTGCGGTTGAAAGCACAAGATTCCTTTGCTCGCGAGCATTGCCCACTCTACTGGCTGTTCGAGCTGCTTCGGCTGGACAAAACAGTGAGTTATCTTCGAACCATTCGGGCCGGAATCGTACGGTGGACTGAAATTTTTAACACAGACGATTTTTCATATAACAACTTTCATCGGTATGCAATTTTTTTGTACATGCAACGTATCCACAGTGCTTTTGTTATTGACTGAGCGCGAGCTTTATTTCAAGGTAAAAACCATTGACAAGGTAACATGTCTCGAGAATTATTCCAAGGAATATTTACTCGCCCTTCGACGACAATTTTATTAGGTCCTTACCTAGCCTCAACGACGACTCCGCCGCCGGCGTTTATTAGCCTCTCGAATTGTTTGTATTTCTCCTTTGGCACGAGAAGCATCGCGGTCATATCGCGAAAAGCACCGCCCGGCGCATCTCTCAGCTTCAATCTCCATCTGTGCACCGCAGCGGCGATGGATTTTTCCTGCTCTGTGCTCGTTTCCGGTATTATCCCATTGCCAAGAGGATTGTTCCACTCGAATTTCTCTTCCTACGATAAATAAAAAATGTAAAATAACAAAAAATTAAAAAAATTAATGCACATTAAAAAGGAATTTAACGATAATGTTACACAAATTGAAGCCCAAAAGTTGTCAAAGGTAGATTCGGAGGGACTCCCTTTTGAAAACAAAAAAAACGTTAATTTAACATGAAACAAAGTAGCAATACTGAAACATGTAAATCTGTGAGTTCAACGAAAATTAGTTTTTCCAAAATTATGTATAGAAAATTAACGATATATAATGGAGATATTTCTATGTGAATTCTTTTGATTCACTAACATCAATAAATTCTCGTGCTGCTTCGCAGTGTCTGAGATACGAGGCGTGCAGAACCCACTTTCCCGCGGCGATGCTCGCCAGCAGCTTCTCGTTCCTCAGCGGCTTTAAACACAGCAGATGAGTAGCGGTGGGGTCGAAATTCGCCTCTGTCGAGAGTTCGCCACCGAGATTTATTATCGCGGTCTCATAATTCGGTCGGTCCTTAATTCCGGACAGCATAAATTTTCTTTTCTTCGGTATGTTTATTTCCGTCGGCACCTCTGGCACTGGTTGCTCGATCTGCCGAAAGAAAGTTTTAAAAAATCAAAATGAGAGGTGCAAAGAAAATGCGCGCATGACTCCCCGATTTATGACGACAATGCAGGTAAACTAAAAAAAAAAAAAAAAAAAAAAAAAAAAAAAAAGTTTTCTTCGAAATTGAATAATCCCTATTGGAAGTATAAAACGTAACTTTCGTCCGTGAAAACTGAGACTGAAACTGCAAGTAACATTTTCCTATTGACACCACTTTCGGCTGTAATATGAAATTCTTCAACCGAATTTTTTCCTGTACGAGGATTAGTGTTAATTGAAGGAGTTTCGTTTCACCGGTTTATAAGTTCCGTTGTGAGCCGGGTCTTCCCAACCGACGGTGTCCGGCTGAGACTCTCTCACCATACCTGGAAACAGCGGTAATATTTTTATTTTATTCACTATTTTCATATTATCATTTTTTATTTGGAAATTTGATTCGTCGGTTTTTGGTTTTTCGTCGACACTTCAGTATCTATTCGACTCCTCGTGGAGAAACTTTTCTTTGTGAAAAAAGAAAAAGAATCAGAATGGAAGTAGCTTTCGGAACAATTTATCCGGTTAATAACATTTTTGCGTTAAATGGAAAAATTTAAATTTTCATATGCAAACAAAAAAAATGTACAATCATTTTTGAAGTTTTATCGCGAAGGAAATGCATTCTCCGTGAGTGAAGGAGAAAGAATATATTTTCGACTCACAGTTGTCGATGATAGTCTCAATGTCGTCTCGCTTGTAAACCTTTGCGTTTCCGGATAACGAGTAGCGACTCTCAGTGGTAGAACTGGTGGCCTGCAGGACTTGATCGAGCTGCTCGATCTGCAGCTCGATCTGTTTCTTCGGTGGCGGATTTTTCTCCTCTTGCAATGATGTGAACAATGTGCGGTTTACGGGAATTTCCGGCACCCGCGCGGCCTCCACACTCGTGTTCATGGTGACGGAAGTTTCGGAAGTTTCGCGACTTTCTCGTTCTACCGAAGGCGACGCCGACGCGTCCTGAAAACGAAATTAATCGATTATACAAAACGATCACGCGTAAGACGCAATTTTGTTTTCACACAGAATTAAAATGTTACGTTTTTCGAACCGCCAGGATTCACTTCGGACCAAAATTGTCGTATGAGTTCCGAGAGTGGCTAGAAAGAGAATATATATCGAGCGATTGAGTAAAATATATTGGGGGAAACGTGTTCTCGTGTGCAGTTAGACGTGCGTCCAACTCCACAACGCCCAATCAATTGTCTACCTACTCACAGTACTGGGTCTGCGTCTTTTAGGTGGCGGTTCCACGACTCTTATATCGGGAAAACTCTCGATATATCTCAGCCAACCCTTTCGCGTTGCGGGCGAAGGATTCGGCTTGAACACCTGACCGTACGGACTATCGGGCGTCGCAATTTCCAGTGGCGATAACGTGTCGCTCATAACCGCACTGAGCCGTCTGTGCACGGGCGGTGTGTCGACGCTCGGTGTAACTTGTTCCTGCACGCGCTGCAAGTGCCTTCTCGGTGTGATGAATTCCCTCGGTGTCGGCACTGACGGTGGACCCATGAACAATTTTTCTTCCGGCTCTCGAGGACGCGCAGGAGCTGCGAACAATTTATTTTTCAAACACTGAGTTAATGAAAAAATTTATCTCACTTTTCATCCCGTTCCGACGCGGTTTCAATATTTTTCATTTATTCATTAAAATTAATCGGAATAAAATTTTTTCGTTAGTCATCGAAATTGATAATTCTTATTGCTTATAAAAAAATTTCATTCTCCTTGTCCACTAAAAAAATTATTTTTTTTTTTTTTTTTTTTTTTTTTTTTCAGAATGTCAGACTTACCTATCGATTCACCGACCAGGTAAGGTTCCTCGCTAACCAGTTTCATTTTGGTTGCACATGCCAAGAGCCACTCCGACGTGACGGCCGGTATCTTCCACTTTACAGCGGCATTGTATTTGCCTCCCTCGGGGGTCGGGCACAGCAGGTGTGTACTGCCTACGAGACCTTTCGCCACGTTCGTTTTCCTGGCGAACGTATCCTGGTACCTAAAAAAAGATTGCATTCATTTGATTTTTATATATATATTTTTTTTACGTAACACTCGAAATGTGTTATTGAAAAAAATCGTCACAGTTGTCTTCAGTCGCGAGGAATAGCAGTGAACTAAATTATCCGTACCATCCATGAAATTAATAAAATGCGAATTTGTCTCTTAATTCGACAACGGTCGCAATATCTTCAAAATGATATCTGCTGACCTCGCCCATGACATCGAGAATGCTGAGTCGACACGGAAAAATTGTCTAGATCCGTCGGTGAAACAAGCAGAGCAGGTTAAGAAAAGAAAAAGAAAAACAGCTCTGGCATCCACTTAAAATAGATTTCGTCTGATCGTCCTTAATTTGCGATAGCAGTGCTTACTTTGCTCCGAGCGCACTGGCGACGTTCGTCAGATAGGTTCGCTCGATTCCTGTGTAACTGCTCGTAGCTATGACGCAATCAGCCAGCGGCTTGACCTCCGTAGATATCGGCAGCGGACGATGATAATCCTTCAACTTCACGACTCGCTGATTTTCCACGCAGTCATCCTATCCCGATCGGTACAAATATAAATCGTTTTATTTCCTATTTTTATGTTTTTGCTATTGGTTTAAAATCGCTCATTTCAGAAGAGAATGTTCGCTGCTCATTCTATGCATCATTGTTTTTAACTCACGATATAAAGATCGGTAACGATCTCGTCCACCGTGTGTTTCAGCGGCGCTCCGACCAACGGCACGACGCCAAAGTCCGGAACTCCCACGAAAGAGTTCGTCACTATTCGACCACCGAGGGCCGCTACACTCTCAGTTATGATAGCTCCTTCCCGCATGTCGAAACCCGTTATTAGAAACGTCAAGCCTGAAAAAAAATAGTATAGAGGATTTGAAAAAATTGAACATTGAAAAAAAAAAAAAAAAAAAAAAACTTATCAAATAAATGGACGGTCAAATAAAAACATAGACTTGACAAAAAAAATACTCGTACTTCGATGTCTGCGACGAATTAATACTTGTACGTATTTTTCCGGACAGTAAGGAAAGACTTACGAAATTATAACATTTAAAATTTTTCTGCCAATTAACCGTGCCAAAACGACTATTTAAAAAATAAATAATAATTTCGGCTTGTTAATTAACGATCGAGGGGGCCCTACCGTCGAACTGCAGAGTTGGCTGGCTGCACGGTATGGCGGTGTCGTTGATCGACTGCCGGGCGGTCGGTTTGACGATGGTCGAGGTCCTCGGCGACACCTCGAAACTTCTTGCCGTGTCGGAACTGCCTTTACGCGTCGGGTCCGACGTCCGGTTGTGCGCTTCGAGAAACTCTTGGAAGGAACGCTCGGCGGCTGGATAAAAAAAAATTATACATTTCTTGCGTCGTCGAAAAAATGTCTCTGATAAATTGTCCGAAAAAGTTCATCCGGACCGTCGGAATGATGATCAGAGATTTTTCCGAAATTTTCCTTTCAGTTTCTGTGCTATTTTCTATATATATAGAATTATAGCGTTTGAATTTGAGAAGAGGAATATTTGTGTTCAGACGAGATTTTCACTATTCATGAAAAGAGCATAAACTTTGAGAAATTCAAACAACTTTCCACATAAATTTCTCATAAACATTCCGACATATTCAGAGAAATATTTTTATACCGATCGGTACACGAATCGGTTTATAGTGCAGAGAGTGTTGATTACTACAAATTTTGTCGGTCGCTTTTCGAAGATACTGCTTCATCAGACTAGCTTCCTCTTCGCCTTCGGCCCACTCGTCGGGCTTTTCTGTTGTAATTTCTTTGTCGGTGACGAGTTGCGGAGGCGGCGATGGTTTTTTCGGCTTCTGCAGCATCTTAATGTTCTATAAAAATCGATGAATTGGCAGATAAAACAACACAATTCCGATTGAATTTTATGAATTTTTGTGAAAAACAACAATACCTTCTTGCTCAAAGGCGATGGTGGCTCAGCGGGTATGGCGTTCGCGGTTTGTGCGTTGTCGTAAAGATGATTTTCCTCGGAAGCCGGACCCTTCAGTTTTACGCTCTCCTCGAGCCAGCCGAGACCAAGAATGTAAGGACTGAAATACGAAGGATCATCATAAATTATTTGTCGGCAACGCGTCGAATTTTTACCTCTCCACAAATCGAGAAAAACACAAAAAACAAAAAAAAAACAAAAAAAAAAACAAAAACAAAAAAGAAAACCCAAGAAATAGAAAATTGCGTACTATTATTAACAAAAAAAAATTTATAGCCTTAGAAAAAATCTTCCGAACGTACTTTAATCCTCTGGATTTAATGATTTTAAGATCGCTCGCGGCTTTACCGGCGTCGCCAATGATAACGTGGGTCACAGCATCCGATATATCGTCGAGCCGCGTGGCACTGCCGGCGTTCAGCACCCTGTTTATCTTGTCCCGCTGATTCGATGAAAAGCCAGTCAGGTAAATCTGCGAAATAAAATATAAATAACAAAAAAAAAAACCAAAAAAAAATTGTATCGAAAACTGTTAACGTTTTTTTTTTTTTTTTTTTTATTTACGTTGCATCCGTCGAGAAATGGTCCGGCCAATTTCGCTTCTCTGACGTCGAGTCTGTCGAGAGGTGTGCCCTGAGCGGCGATCGATCGGCTATCAATCGACGTCCGGTCCATCACATTGCAACTGTTTATCGTAGTCATCATCGTCTCCTCCACGAAATTTGTGCTGCGTCGAGTGTCCGCTGGTATGGCGCTTATAGTCGAGAAGTTGAGCGAGTCGTTTGGCGCTTAACGCAAACGAAACATTACACATTCACGTTATTGAAATCGCAACCGAAAAAAATCTTATAAATTTTAGCGATGCATAATAATATGAAATTAATGTTATTATTTGATTAATAAATTGCAGAGTATTTAATATTGCGTACCGTGGGATTTTTCCGGTGTGGAACATGACTTGGTCGACTTGATGAGATAATCTTTGAAGGGCAACGAGTAACCGGCTTTGACGCTCTCGTAAACCCAATCGACTCGGAGGCAGGCAATGTTATTTTCCCTGGCGTATTTGAGTTTTTCGCTCGGTGAACAACTTTCCGGGGCAAGAACGATTTTCACCTTTGTCCCGTCGAGAATTCCCATGAAAGTCTTGAAATGTAACGAAAAAAAAATTACAACAAAAACAACAACAACAACAACAACAACAACAACAACAGAAACAACCAGTTATTTTCGGCTTACCCCACCGTGTTGATTAATCAACTTCTTCACTTCTTCCTTCTGTGGCTTCAATAAATTCGTCGAGGTAACTACCAGTTTCATAAAAACAGGACACTTATGGCAGTCAAATCGGGGATCATCGGCCTTGACGAAATCCCGAAGATTAGCTTCCCATATCGCCTCTACCCAACGATCCGTTAAAATCGGGATTCGAAGATCTATCGCTTTCTGATCGCAATCAGACGAAATGGGGAAGATTTTTTTTCTAATCAGCCATTTTTTTTGTTTATTATATCATTTATTCTCGTGTTATCGATGTAGATTTACATCCTCACGATCGTTGTATCGAATAAAAATGAATTGTTACCTCGTATTTTTCAGACCAAACTGAATTGCTTATCAAGTGAGTGACGCACGATCTCAATTGCTTCATGAATATACCACCCATGTGGTGAACCGTCTTTTCGATTTTTTTCTGCAGGCAAAAATAATTCATCGATTTTGTGTTGCGTTGAAAAAAAATTGTGGTATTTGAAAAAAACGAATTAAAAAAAAACAATGATGGTAGATTTCAATCCGAGAAACGACTATCCCAAACAACGTTGCAAAATAGTATCGATAACATTTTTTCGTTTTTTTTTTTAAATAAATATTATTCACTATTTTTATGGAGTACCTTGAGGTCGATTTGATATCCCGAAACGCAGACAATCATCCCTCTCATCGCCGTTGTAAAAACCGGATGAGTCCCTTCTGGAATCGGCTCGCCAGAGAGAAAGCAGTTGAGCAAACAGCGAGGACCCACGATTCTGCTAAAACACAACGACAACATTTTCACATCGTATCACACATCGAGGACTCGAAGAAAAGTACGCTTTAACGGTTTTGTTAAACTCACAGGCATTTGAAAGTCTTTAATAATTCAAATGCTGCACCCTCGAATTCCTCCATTACAAACACATCATTTTTTTGAGGTTTCATTGCGCCGCATGACTTTTCCTCTATCCACCGTGGCTGAAACTCGTTCTGAATGCAGGTCTGGAATTTTTTTTCATCTCCAATCGATTATATGATTTTTTTTTGGTCAAACCCCCATGCCCGGTATTAAAAATGTAAGAATTACTTTTCTGAGCAATTTTTCAATTTAGCGATATAACAATAAAAATTTTATTATTTTCAGAAACGAATAGAAGGTAAAAAATAGATATGGTCAACTATGGAACGATTAAAATAAAATAATAAATACAACGTGTCTTGGAGTTAATGCGATGAAAAGTAATATTATGAACCGAGCAAGCAATCGCCGTCGGACTAAACTTACGTTGTACGCATTCCACATGGTCTCATCACATTGTTCCTCCGACTCGTATTTTTCAGGAACAACAAAGTAAATTTGAAGATTGCACGCTGCGAGGCTGTCCTGACTTGCCATACCTTTGTCAATGTCTGCTTTTGCATCAATTTATCACACGGAAGAACTTGCAAAATGGAAAAAATAAATCAAGCTCGCTTTATTATTATTACTATTATTATTATTATTAAGTCACCTAAAAAATAAGTAGATTTATTCGGAGATGTTTAAAATGATAATGACACGGAAAGTTTTTTTTCTTTTCCGAGCGGAATATGTTAAATTTTTTATTATTACCGTAATATTAAAATTATCATTGTTGTTCATACCTCCTCAAGTAAATTGTTAGGCAGGGATATTTTTAGTTTTAAATAACGAGGTAGAAAAACGAGATCAATTCGGCGATAAATAAAACATTTCTTCGACCCCGTTTATGCGAATTTATCGGAGTTTATTGAAGTCTGTAACGGACTGTCGGTTGTCGTCTCGTAGGTTAGATATTTGCGCGCTAAACGGTCTAAAAAAAAAACAGCGAATGGCGAGCCCGGCATCCCAACATTTTTCTAGTAAGCGATTCTGCTCTGTCTTGCCTCGATCAATGAGCGCTCCGAGGGACCGACGGAGCTTGTGCCGGAGCGGCTTACGGAGGAATCGTCGTGGGCTGCCTTAGCGGTTGAGTCATATAAACCGAGACCACCTTCGACACCCTTCCACCCGTGTCACCCCGCTCGTCGTGTTTCGCGACAATTTTCATGAGAATTTCGTGAATTCTGTGAAGAATCTGCAACCTGGAAATATCATCCCCCCTGTCACAGTTTTCGTTACCAACGTTGGAATTTCCGTCGCTTCTGCCGAATCTCCCGAGCATCTTGCCGTAAGGTTTGCAAGTCACTTCCATCGAGCACACTTGGATTACTATTTTTTCGTTACCAACAATAATAACGCCTCAGTTTCACACTCGCCGTCTAAGCAAAACACTTTTATTCTTAAAAAATACAATACCCATTTCTGTTGCTTATTGACACGCCTATACCGAAATTCGAAAAACATTGCTCCACGATCGAGTGTATCGAAGTGTGAAAAAACGATTGATCATAGTTTATAGAAAAAACTACGATTCATTGACCATTAGTCGTTTCATTAGCAAGTATACCGACAAACTTTTGTTTGAAAAAAAAAAAAAAAAAAAAAAAAAAAAAAAAAAAAAAAAAAACACAAAAGAGAAATGGATATATTTCTTCTGTACACGATAGTTCGACGGGCGATTCTTACTGGTACTCGATTTATCCGACAAATTTATAAACAGTCCTCCAGTTCGATCCGGCCGGTGCGAAGCTTCGTCCGTGAGAGTTATATCCCCGACGCGACGGTGTTTCACTTGACTTTAGCTTTTTCCTTCTCGTCCTTCTTATCATCCTCCTTCTTCTCCTCTTTCTTCGTCTCGGTCTTCTTGTCGGTCTCTTTCTTCTCGGCATCACGATTCGTTAATTTGTTGTTTATCAGATTGTGCAGTGCAATTATCGACCTGACGAGAGCGGCAAGATAAACGACTAACATCTGATCGTTCGTTTTAACGTACAGCGAGTCGACAAAGGTGTTCTGCGTCATGTCCGGAAGGAGATTGAATATGTCTTGCAGCTGGTAAACTATCTGATGGTTTATCGGCAACTTTCCACTGCCCACCTGCCATCGAACGATACAGCATTTTTTTTTTCACGCATCGTATCTCCAAATTAAATCAATGTATTTCACTCGAATAAATTTTACCTGAACAAGATAATCCCTGATTTCGCGAATCTGCGCGTGAAGTCCCTTCAGGCCGAGCAGCTGATTCGTGATTCTCTGACTGAGCGTTCCGACGGTCGTGTCCTTGATGTCCCTCAGCAAATGCTCGACTCCGACCTCCTCGGCTTCCTCCGCTCCGATTTCACTGGGAATGTGCTCGAACGTCTTTGACGTCGGCGATCCGTCCTGAAGTTCAGGGTCGAACGTACAAAGTATATGGTATTATTGTGATTAACAAAAAATATATGTATATAAATAATTATGAAAAAAATTCCATACAAAGTACCCTATAAGATATCACGTTGGATCGTTGGAACGATATCATCGACATATTATTCTCCGGAGAAATGACATTTCAATAAACACAAATAAGTACAGAATATATAGTTTTGGGGAATGTCCGTTAATTTTTTTTCAAATCGGTGGACCAATGCTAAATGAAATTTTCATTCGATAGAATGATATATATATAATTTGTTGAAATAATTGTAATTGTAAAATGAGTATAAATATAGTCATTGAAACGGAGAATAATGAAACTATAAATGGTGTAAGATAAAATATGAAATACAAAGTACAACGAGAAAAAGAAAAGTCTTACGTCGTGAACCTCCTCGACGGCCTGGTACGCCTCGGTCGGAAGGCCAAGATCTTTGGGTTTCGCGTCGATGATGACAAGGACGGAGTTCGGACAGTATCGTCTGATGAGTTCGTTGATGGCTACGTCGTTCTGGTGGAGCTTCGGCCCGGTGTGGTACCAGCCGACAACTTTTTCTCTCGCTAATGATTAAATTTGAAAGACAAATAAATTTTTTTTTTTTTTTTTTTTTTTTCGTACCAAAAATTTTCATAATCCTTCCGCCATATCACTGCCATGTGATCGAGCTCACCGTTGACTTTCTTGAACATGCTGTACATATTCTCGAGGTAATCGTGGTCGAGAAACCACACCGATTTGTCCTTGTCATCCTCGTCGAACGGAACTGGCAGTACCGAAAAAAAAAATGATGTCTTGAGAAACAAAATCGATGTAATAAAATATGTATATATATGAATGAATATATTTTCTTTGATCGTCAAGCGTTGGTCGTGCCGAGAATCGCTTAAAAAAATTTGTCTGAAAAATCCATGTACATTCCCGAGGTTTCTAACCTGCAAAACTGTTTGACACATCGAGCACACCCTTCGCTCTCCAGCAACCGAGCAGAACGCCGACGACGCGTTTTTGATTGCCGATTTTTCCCATACGATTAAAATGATCGACGACGCTGAGAAGGACCAGCGGGTGAACCACCACTTTGGTCGTTAGTACTTCTTGACTCGGCATTTTTTCAACAACTATGGGTTTATTCGGGTTCGGTGTACACGACTAGACTCGAACGTCGGTGGGGATATCGGAAGGCCAATGTCGCTGACGCGTGACGACGAGACGGCGGGAAATTTCGAACGTCCAGCGACACATCGTTTTGCGAATGTTCTCTCTTTTTTTTTTTTTTTTTTTTTTTTTTTTTTTTTTTTTTTTAAGTAAAATGGCCGGCGGGTAAAATGGGGGGAGTGTCGAATGGTGATCAGGGACTGTTGTCCAGGATTTTCAGGGTGGGCAAACAAACGGACAGAGCCACGGTTTTCTGAAATACATATAAAAAATGCCCACATATCGAGGGAGGGACGCGCTATCTGGCAAATGTTGCTGATTCAATGGGTAAATTAATCGGATGTCGAAGGTAGCTTCGATCGGCAGTGCAGATACCTCGGATCTTATTTTTCGATCCAAAGTCCTTTCGATCGGTCTTTTGTTTGTTTGTTTGTTTGTTTGTTTTTTCATTATTACAATGTGCGTGCAATAACGGTGCGCATGCGCGTCGTTATTGCAACGGTAAATCGAAAACACCTCAGAATTTACGTTATACTGGAAGTACGTCACCGGGGTTTAGAAACAGTGAATTATCAGTCGGTGGGGGAAAATATGTTTCCCCGCACGCTTCATGTGCGAAAACCTCCATTTTCACACCTCGTGAAATAAAACGTTTCGACAACTCGTAGCATTCCAATAAACAGAAAAATCGTTATCGCTCTGATATCGTAGATTACTATTTTTTCTCACGAAGGCAAATAAATGCGCTTGCACGCGTGCGCAGTATATTTTTTTCCCGCCCGAAAAGCGAAGAAGCGCGTTTTTTCGCGAACTTTATACGAACGAAAAGTTAACTTTTAAATTCGTGAATAAAAAAAAGATTTTATCACAGTACGATAAAACCGGTACAAAATAATCGTGAGAGAAACGAAAAATGATATTGGAATAACTTATTTTTGACCGGAATCAATGCCGCCGAAAATAAATTGTGTCGTATATGCTAAATACGTGGATTAACCCGCCAATAGAATATTTAAAAAATATTGTGACCAATCACTTTTATCACCGAGTTCGTCACGTGCGTAAATATAACACCGTTCCCTTTCGTAGATCTTAAGTACATCGGCGGCATGTCTTACGTTGAGGTCACGTTTTTTCAAGGTTTTTGTAATTTTTGCAGGCAGGATGACGAAAATCTGGAACCAACGAAACATTAATCCATTATCGGCTGAGAGAAACTCATATTGGGTACGTTATGTTGCATATTCTATTCTACATAATCGACGATCTTGTCTCTTTGTGATTGTTCCGTTTATTGGGCATCGTTGATCCCGATCTCGCTTCGTTAACACCAACGTCCTTCGGGCCCGCGCTATTCCATTCTACGAAGCGCTCGAGTAATAATACTTCGAACGAAACGCGTCGGTATAACAAAGCACGTGCGGAAGATAGTAGGGTAAAAAAGTACGTATAGATGAGTTGCGTTATAACCCAACGAACCGATAAGATAATATTTCCTGATCAATGTGATACCTATCAAATGTCGACGATTCTTTGTACTTTAATGCAACGCCAAGTAGTCGTCGGCGAACGACTGATCCGCTAACAGTATTGAAAGTGTTGCCTATATATTATTCGTACCGTAAGGAAAAAATGATAAAATCGTGACGCGATGAAAAACCCGAAGAAGCTACGATTAGAAATTTACCAAAGATCAGAGATGAAGGATAAACCGGATAAACTAGCACCGAACACACCTAATTTATTAAAAGTTTCGAGTGTAGTAGAGAGCGAAGACTGTTCGACGGAACAACGCCATCAAAAGTAAGGATATTGAAGTTACAACAAAGCTTCCAGTCGTCTTTGGATTATTTCTCTTTTGCGCCTAACTTCACATTTGACTTTGAGCTAGTCTTGAAACAATATTTTTCGAGAGAAAAGAGTCAAAGTGTCCGGTGTTATTTTAGGAAATCCGACGGAGGGAAGAAATCGAATGAGGAGGAAGTCCGAGCTGTGTCGCAATTCCAATTGGTAAGACTTTCGATGAATTTTGTGGAGATTGTAAATTTGTAGATATCGCATTCGATCTTTTGATTCGATGCTCCTCGAACATATTGATTTTCGTTAGTATATTGTGAGAATTTTTTCTTTCAGTTTCGCTATGCGAACAAGTTTGAAATCTTTCTGATGATCGTCGGAGTTATTTGTGCCATTGGAAGTGGATTTCTGGTACCGGCAAATATCTTTATTTTTGCTAGAATGGTGAATGACGTAGTCGATGTGGAAATGGAACACGCGATTGCTTCCGCAACGAACGCAACCCCGCCCGCAACCACGATCTTCAATGCGGTTCAAAATTTTGCGCTCTCAAATTTTGCCATCGGTCTGGCTATGCTTATTCTCGTGTATACGAGCATAATGCTCTTCAATTATACGAGTCAGAGACAAGCTTTTAGAATACGCCAGTTATATCTGAAATCCGTACTTCATCAGGACATCGGCTGGTATGATAATAAAATGAAGAGCGGAAACGTAGCTACCGAATTAACAGAGTACGTATATTGTCCTTCGAGTCCTCCATAATTTATGAATTTCGCGACACAAGTAAGCGGTATGCTGCTTTTTCACAAATAAATTGATTTATAGATATATTTTAAAGAATCTGCTGACAATACCTCATGTCGAGTGTTGGTTGAATTTTTAGAGACGTCATCAAATTGGAGGAAGGAATCGGAGAAAAAGTTCCAATATTCATCGATCACATATCGATTTTCATCTTTAGCATCGTTATTGCGTTTTCGTACGGCTGGAAGCTGGCACTTGTATGTTTGGCGTCCCTACCGGTTACCACTGTTATCCTTGGAGTTGTAGCCAGAGTAAGTATTCATTTCATCACCCTCCAGCCTTAAATTGAAAAAAAAATAAAGAGATTGGAACAAACACCATTTTTTTGGTTTTG
This sequence comes from Listrodromus nycthemerus, assembly GCA_963978505.1. Taxonomy (NCBI): domain Eukaryota; kingdom Metazoa; phylum Arthropoda; class Insecta; order Hymenoptera; family Ichneumonidae; genus Listrodromus; species Listrodromus nycthemerus. Next base: position 6,128,703 of record OZ021688.1, on the reverse strand, counting down.
TTTTTTTTTTTACTGGATTGATTTTTTTAATATTTAACTTTATCCCAGATGACTTCTGCTCTTTCGAAAAAAGAGCTGGATGCATTTGGCGAGGCTTCGTCTATAGCCGAAGAAGCTCTTTCGGCAATAAAAACTGTTGTCGCTTTTGGTGGCCAGAAGTCTGAACTGGAGAGATTTAATATGAAACTCACGACGAGTTACAAACTGAATGTGAAGATGGGTTTGGCATCGGGATTTGGCTTTGGATTCCTTTGGCTCGGTATCTATGCCAGCTATGCACTGTCGCTCTGGTACGGTGTGACACTGATTCTGGAAGAGAGACACTTGCCGGCCGAGGATCGAAATTACGATGCAGCTGTAATGATTAACGTGAGTATTTAAGTTTGGTCAGTGTACATTAGCTTTTTTACTGCTATTTACACATCCAGCCGTAACAAGTATCTAAACCTTTTTCGAATGCAGGTGTTTTTCTGTACGATGGTCGGCGCGATGAACATCGGCATGGCCTCGCCCCACATCGAAGCCTTTGCGGTATCGAAAGCAGCTGCAGCTAAAATTTTTGGAATTATACAGAGGAAACCGACGATCAACAGTCTCGATACTGATGGAGGAATCAAGCTTGCGAGATTTGAAAATTCAATAGAGTTCAAAAGCGTTGAATTTCAATATCCATCCCGACCGGATGTTGAGGTCAGTTGTTAAGATAAATAAGCGTTACTTGGGGATAAAAAATCTGTGAGTAATAATTATGTAACGGGAATCCGGATTGAAATTTTAGGTCTTAAAAGATCTAAGTTTCTGCATGAAGAAAGGCGAGACTGTGGCGCTAGTCGGGAGTTCTGGTTGCGGCAAATCGACGTGCATACAACTTCTTCAGAGATTTTACGACCCAATTAACGGACAGGTAATCCGAGGAGCTGCTCGAACAAAAACATTAACAGATATTTAATATTCACATATTTAATTAGCTCACTGACACTTTGATCGTATCCAGATTATTTTTATATATAATCAAACATTTAAAAATATTTATTTATCGCGTACCGAAGGTTCTTCTCGACGGTCACGATCTTCGAGATCTAAATGTCGCCTGGTTGAGAAGCAACGTGGGAATCGTCAGCCAGGAACCCGTGCTTTTCGACACAACCATCGCGGAGAATATACGTTATGGAAATTTGGAGGCGACCATGGAGATGGTCGTGGATGCAGCCAAGCAATCGAACGCTCACGATTTTATCATGCAATTGCCTTCGGTAAGCACTCTGTCGACTGTAGAACACAGAGAGAACGTTCTATTAAATACCACCGACCGTCTAGAAAAAATTACCACACAACACAAACCCACAGCCGAGAATTGAATGGAACAATTACCAATTTTCACAACATAATCCACATTTGTCTTCGTTCTTTCGAGCATTCAATGTCGAAAATTCTGTCTAGGATTGTTTGATATTTTTTGTTCGATCATTCAAATGAATTGATGTAAATGAATTTTTGTCGTCCAGAAGTATGATACATTGGTCGGTGAAAGGGGCGCTCAAATATCTGGTGGACAGAAACAAAGAATCGCGATCGCACGGGCGTTGATCAGGGATCCGGCAATTTTGCTTCTGGACGAAGCAACTTCCGCGCTGGATACACGAAGCGAATCGAAGGTTCAAGCTGCTCTTGACAAGGTAACAGAACGGACATTTCATTTCTCCTAAAGCGTGCGTTTCAAAGAATTAATTGTGACGAAGCCACGACACCTTGTGTTTTCAACAGGCTCATAAAGGAAGAACAACTATTATTGTTGCGCACAGATTAACGACTATACGCGGTGCGAGTAAGATAATCGTTCTTTCGGATGGACATGTCGTGGAACAAGGCAAGCACGACGAATTGATGGAACTTAACGGATATTATCATGCTCTCGTTACCGCTCAGGTTTCACAATTTTCCGAATCACAGCAAGAACATTCCGAGGAAACCTCGCGTGTGGACGAAGTCGACGAAGATCTGGAACCAATAAAAATGACGTCCGAGGTACGATAGTGTAGGACATTTTATCTAGTCCGTGAGGTGGAAACCAACACGTAAAAGATTCTCGATTGTTTGTATCATCGCTGACCAGGTGACCGCTGACGAAACCAACTCAATGAAAACGGACAGCAAAGCTGGAATGTGGCAAGTCCTAAAGCTGAACAAGCCGGAATGGAAGCTGATACTAATTGCAGGAACTGCGTCCCTGATAGTTGGTTCTTCGATGCCTTTGTTCAGTATATTATTCGGCGACATATTAGCGGTGCGTAATAAATTATATATTTTTGCAACTTCCGAAGAAACTTTGTAATGTATTTTTTCTGGTTGCAGATGCTATCGATTCCCGACGATGATTTTGTGAGGAGTGAATCGACCAAGTATTCTATTTATTTTATATCAGCTGGTCTTATAATTGGAGCCACAACTTTTATGCAGGTACGGCTTTGGCTTGGAATGTAAATGGAGGAGGCCCCCTTCTCAATTTTTCGATAACACAAAACCGACGATAGATAAATTTAAGATAACCCTCTGAATACGTACAGATGTTTCTGCTGACGATTGCCAGCGAAAGTCTCACAACGAGACTCCGAGGATTCGCATTCGACGCAATGCTGAAACAGGAAATGGCTTGGTTCGATGAACCGTCGAACGGAGTTGGTGCACTCTGCGCCAAATTGTCGACGGAAGCGGCGGCAGTCAAGGGTGCGACAGGTCAACGTATCGGCACGATACTTCAATCCATTAGCACGATTCTAATCGGCATCGGACTATCCATTTATTACGATTGGCGCTTGGGTTTGCTTGGAATGGCATTCATCCCGGTTATTCTATTGACAACGTTCGTGCACGGTCGAGTCTACAAAAATGAAACACTGAATTACCACAAATCTCTGGAAAAATCAACAAAAGTATACAAGCCATGGAATGAGGTTTGAATTCGCAGTTCCTATTGTGCCTCACATCACACGATGTTGCTTTTCGGTCAATAGGTCGCGATCGAAGCCGTGAGCAATATACGAACCGTGGCAGGTATAGGACGCGAAGAAACATTTTACAAGGATTATGTGAGCGCGATAATACCGGCATTCGAGCAGGCTAAAAAGAACACTCATTACCGAGGAATCGTTTACGGACTGTTCAAGTCGGGCGTATATTTTGCTTATTCCGCCGTCATGTGGTACGGTGGATATTTGGCCCAGAACGGGGACATCGACTTTGCACGAGTTTTTAAGTGAGTCGGATGTTAATTGCTCGAAAATTCGTCAGATTTTAACACATTTTTTTCATTCGTTTTACAGAGTATCCCAATGTCTTATCGCTGGTACGATGGTGGTCGGCCAGGCAGCTGCCTTTTCACCGAATCTTCAGAAAGGCGTAATTGCTGCAGCCAAGATAATTGATCTTCTGAAGAGAGTACCGAAGGTTCAAGATCCCACAAAACCTCAGGAATATAACACGGTAGACAACCATTTTTTTTTTTTTTTTTTTTTCTGAAAGAACAGACAAAACCGGAGGCTCAGTATAATTCTATAATATTTCTAGAAAGATGAAGCCGAGGTGAACTTCAGCGAGATTTTTTTCGAGTACCCGACACGACCCGGTGTTACAGTGTTGGATACTCTGAATCTCAAGGCGGAAGCTGGACAAACTATTGCCTTGATAGGTCCGAGTGGTTGCGGAAAGAGTACGGTCATTAAGCTTCTGGAGCGTTTTTATGATCCTGTCTCAGGCACTGTTGTAAGGAAAAACGTTTTTTCTTTTTGTCACAAGTTAGTTTAAGTCATGGGAACAAAAATGTGCATACAACTTAATGGAATGGAATCGTTTGAAATTGATGAAATATCGGATTTTCGGAGTTTCGATTTTTTTAGGCGTGTAACGGGACAAACATTGCGACGATTACACAATCTTCGCTGAGAATAACTCTGGGTTTGGTGGAGCAAGAGCCGACTATATTTGCGAGAACGATTCAGGAGAATATAGCTTACGGTGACAACACCCAGGACGTACCGATGGAAGAAATAATTCTCGCGGCGAAGAAGGCCAACATTCACAATTTTGTAACGTCGCTTCCATTAGGATACGAAACTAAGTTGGGTAACAAAGGCACGATGCTTTCGGGTGGACAGAAACAGCGCGTCGCCATTGCCAGAGCACTCATTGGAAGTCCAAAGATTCTTTTGCTGGACGAAGCAACTTCGGCTCTGGACACCGAAAGTGAAAAGGTATCGTTATCTGGACTATTCGTGCGGGATAAACTTCTGCCGCCTCTTCGTATACTTTGTCTCCGTTCATCCCTCAAAACACTTTGAAAACATTTAATCGACAGATGAGCTCGACTTTTATCGTTTATCGATTTATCGTTCATTAATTTTACTTACCAGATCGTGCAAGCCGCCCTAAATGAAGCCAAAACCGGCAGAACGTGTATTCTCATCGCGCACAGATTGTCGACAGTGGAGGACGCAGATAAGATTTGTGTTCTGCGCCAAGGCTCTATAGCAGAAATCGGTGCTCACGAAGAGCTCATAAAAAATCGTGGACTCTACTACGACATGCTTTGTCTTCAAAATGGAAGAAGACAGTAAAATATGAAATTTAAGTAAATGAAGATAGTATATTACGCCGATCGATAAGTGATTTCATCCCAATCTGGCGGGGTTCTATTTTCATAAGTTATTGGTAATATTGATGTAGAGGGGGTGGAAACGGCTTTGCCCAGTGATTCATAAAACGGTACGAAACATCGTCGTACTTCCTCTGGACGCAAAGGCGAACGGTTAAAAATAACCGAAATGAATAAATCGACAGAAATAGATCATAATAGGAAATGTTTATTGTGTGTACATGCAGAATGAGTGATAACGGCGTTGAAACTACCGGTGGTTATCGGACTGAACGATAGTGTGATGATGGTCGCCTGCATCCTGTAACGCTTGATAGATGGTCCAGTGGTACTCCCGCGAACAGATACACGCTATGAGTTCACCACGTGATAGCGATCGGGTGACTCGAGAGTATTGTCTCGTTTAAACAACACGTAGTGACGACAGAAGCTAAGTGTAAATGCTGTATTCTGTCTTGCAGACGTTAGATTGAGTCGCGTCGAGGGACGCGTAGAAGTTCACCCTAAAAACGTGATCTAGGACTATTGTACCTCACTGGCTTCCACGTAACATCCGAGATTTTAATACACCCAAGTGCACATGACGTGTGACTCCGATCATGACCATGGATTATCAGAAAACGCTGCTTCAGAGAAATCTCAAGTTGTTCGTTGGTCTTTCAATATTCTTTGAACTTTCGGTGTGGCAAGGAGAATACTGCGTTGTCGGACAATCAGCAACCTGCACAAAATATGAAAGGTAATTTATCAGTGCAATTTTCATATTACTCAAAAAAATTGACGAAAGGAGATAATCCGCCATGAATAACGTACCTCAGTAAATTCTCAATTTAACTTTTAATTGCAGGTACTTAAAATCACATTACGTGTCTTACGTGGAGACATACAGAGCAAGAAAGTGGGGAGTGTTTTGGAAAACCGCGACCCGCCACAACTATCGATGGGATGTGAGTAAAATAATTCAGGAATTTTTCGAGGTTTTCAAGAAGAGATATAAAACGCATTATCTTTTTTCTATGATTTGTGCCATGGATCGCGCAGTTCCTCCCGGATGTTAGAATTGTCGAAGAGTGCTGTCACGGATACACGCGAGGAGGGACTTCTTCGGAGTGCGTTCCAGTCTGTCCGAGTGGTTGCGACCACGGTGTATGTCAATTGCCAAACTTATGCAAGTGCCATCCTGGTTTCAATGCTACCCTGAGTCCGGTCCACGGATGGATGGAGTGTGTTCCGTACTGTCCGAATGGCTGTATCGACGGTGAATGTACAGGACCAGGTATTTGCACGTGCAATTCCGGATACCTATCGATAGGAGGCGACAGCAATGTCTGTTTAGTCTCGTGTCGCTCTGTCGGTGCCGGTGGATTACAAGGCTGTGGTGACAGTGCATTTTGTATCGCACCTGGCCAATGCCAGTGTCATGCCGGTTATCAGAGAAATCAGGAAAGCTCGCAGCCGTTCTGTGCGCCAATATGTACTCCGGCCTGTGGGACGAACGCTTACTGCGCGTCACCGGACAATTGTCTCTGCGAACCTGGTCATGTCATTGATGTGAATCCTCTTTTTGCACTCGGCGCCTCCCCTAATTACCAGAAGTTTACCACCGTTGGAACGGAACCCAAGTCTCCCAGTACGCATTGCAAGCCGCTATGCGAACCAGAGTGTGCCAAGAACTCGACTTGCATTGCGCCAAACGTATGTCAATGCGACGCAGGTTATCGATCGGAATCTTCGTTGAACGAAACAGATCATCCACTTCGGTGTGATCCGATCTGCGAAAAAACATGTGTCAACTCATTGTGTGCTTATCCAAATAAATGTATGTGCCATTTGGGATACAGGCCACATCCGATCGACAACTTCACTTGTGAGCCGATCTGCGAAGATGGCTGTATTCACGCGCTCTGTGTACAACCGGATCACTGCGAATGCCACGGTGGTTACGTTAAGAAGGACAACAACGATGGAAATCATGAAATAAATTCAACGAATGTCTGCGTTCCAAGCTGTCCCGGTGGATGTCCGCATGGCACATGCATCGCACCTGGACAGTGTGCCTGCGACCCTGGTTACGTACTCGGTAGCCAAGAAACAACGTTGGACTTCTCTACCGGAATAGATTTAAGCTCTTCGACTAAGGACATTACCGGCTACTACAGTGACGATAGTGGAAACTATTATAGTACCGATAGTACGGAGCACTACGATACCAAGAGGATGGAGCACTACAGTAGTACCGAGAGAATAAACTACTACGGTACCGATAGTGCCTTCGATGACACTGACGATAGTATCGATAGCAGCAGTACCACTGTCGCTCCCACGTCTCAACAATTTTGTCAGCCACTGTGCGAGCCGGAGTGTGCCAGTGGATCGATATGTATCGCACCACCTGATCGATGCCAACACCAAACAGGCATCGACGAAGATTCAGATGATTCCGTAGGGGATCGTACCGTCATAAAAAATGTTACCACGATCTGCAACAGAAATGGCACTGAGAACGGTACGTGTGTATCCGTTGTCACTCGTTGTCAAGACTCACATGTCAGGGTACTATGGATTCTCATCGACCCGATATGAGGAAGGTCGTGCAGATTCTTGTGTTCATCGATTATTCATCATTCTCATGACAAACAATGTCACGATATGCCCAGACTTATTTTTGTTATCTTATCCGCAGGAACCGCGTGCAATCCCGTAGAATCGGCGATTATCGGTCATGAAGCAGCAAGTGCGATTGGAGCACTCCTCGTACTTGCAGCTATTCTTGGACTAGGTGCATTCATGTACTCGAAGCTTCGCGGAAGGAGACAGCCCGACGCTCAAGGTAAGTTGATAATCGACAAAAGCAGTGACGCATCCAGTTGGTAACAAGACCAGTTTGCTGACTGTCTTTTAAAAATCGGTGTCATTCGGGTAAAATGAGAACAATTTCCCTCCAAGGAGAAGCAATTTTTGTTCTTTTTTCATCGGAGAACTGCCGTTCCGAAACGATATTCTGTAATGAAGTATAAACACTTGTGTAACAGTTGTTTCATTTTATTACAGCTATCGTGACCAACTTCACGGAGACGATGGAGAGATTGTCAGTGGCGGATCCCTTGATATCTACAGACGAAAGCTCTTATCTTTAGAGCCCATGGTAATAACACAACAGTCACCATTAACGGACGTAGTAAGACGCATGAAACTGAGAATAAAAGTAATGAAAAGATTGCGAAAATTTAAAGCAAGATCCAATCATTTTATTACGCTCAATAAATAATTCATTTGTAGCTGACTGAACGAATGGCGATCAAAGTCCATTCGTTGTACAACAATCTGTAATTGAAAAATGGTAAACTTTTAAGGAGGTGGTTTCGCAGCTTGGGGCAATCAGTTTGCTCTTATATATTCGTGCCGTGACTCATTGGAGCGCTTCAACCTATCAGTATGATAGTATAAAATTTTCAAATCGGAAGTAATCCGTATTCCGGATACAGCGTCATAAACAAATCTCACCACTTTTCTCAATATTCATTTAATGTTTATTCACTTGGAAGTACCACATATACATAATAATCTTGTATTTTGTTTCTTCTCATTCAACGATACAACACTACTAAACAAATGACATTTAGACACTTGAATTCTGAGTTAATTTAAAACTTTTCCATCGTTATTTCAGACGCTCGTACGCAAACGATCTTGGTTGGTACTAAATTGCTCTCTTTACAACGACGATAATTGTCATAATAACAGTATAATAAACAGTAATAATATGTAGACAGTGTATATCGGATTTATAGACCCATATAATCAGTGTATTCCAGTGTAATATTTCTTATTATTATTATTATTATTATTATTATTACGTATCAACATCAATGAAGGGCTCTAGAATCAAGGATTCATGTGTGTGTGTGTGTGTGTGTTTCTCTTATCTTTTCATCATGTATGCAATACACGTATAACATTATAATCTATATTTTTATTATAATTCTTTACACATGCATATCGATTTCGAAGATTGTACAACAAGTTATCGCTTCGCGACATTAGAGATTAGACGACACACAGGTACGAAGAAGTTTAAGGACTTTACTGTTGCGTAACACCAGATAATTTTTTTTTTTTAGAACTCGGATGTGTCCGAACTCGGCCTCGTCGCTCCTAACATTATAACTCCTTGAAACTTCATTAATTATGTGGTGTATATTCTTAATAGAGTGATATGCGTGCCGATATGTATTTAGCGCGTGCAAAAAGCACCGAGGGTCGCCTAAAAATAATTCAAAGAAATTTTTGCAACTTCAAAAATCCGCCCTGCCGATCTTTCTCAATTTCAATTATTGTTTCCGCTTATCTTCATTAAACGGTATATTTCTAAAAAAAAAAAAAAAAAAAAAAAAAAAAAAAAAAAAAACAATAATCCGAAATATCTTCGAGTGAAAAGAGTGTTTTTCATTATTTAATTGCACAAGTATTCTACTCACTCGTCGGGAGCGCCCGCAATGACTCGATACTCACACGTACACACTCACACTGTAAGACACTGTACAAAAATACCGTTTATCAATTATAATCGTATGGTATATCATATATATATGTATGTGTATATTATAATGATAAATGTGGCGCACCCGGCGAGACAAACCAAGGCAAATCGACGTGACTCGATATGAGTTTTTCTTTTTTTGCGAAAACATTCGAATCTCATATGGCCCAATAATTAATAATAATAATAATGAGAACAACTTGATCGTCTCGCCCCATCTCTCCATAAGAAACGTCTAGATTTCATCCGAACGCTAAAGTAGTTTCCCTGTTTTTCATGAATTAAATTTTTCTTTTAATCGATTATAAATTGAATATTTCAGGATGTCATCGGTCCGGCTGCATCTCTCGTCGATTTGTCATCACGCTCAGTTATCGTCGGAGGTTGTAGAACCTTACAGAGGTATTTTGTTATCAAGGATACGATAATTGAATAATTATATTTTTTCTGTTTTTAAGGAAATATGCCTCGTGCGTATCCTAAGCTTTGAATAGGGCCAGCAGAGAATCACATTTGGCGTATTTGCGTTTTTACGAACGGCGAGGGAAATTTTTTACTGGAAAAATTGATTGCCGAAGACGAAAGACAATCGATGATGCAGCTCGGCTACGTCGACAGCAACCTTCGCAGAATAAAACGTATCCAGTCAGTACGGTATTTTCTTTATAACAATATACATTCATGAGTGTATAGCTCAGCTGCTTACTCCGTCACTGTTTCATCGATAATAATAATAATAATAATAATAATTGGTGTATCATGATATACATGTATATAAATATCAATTTTTGTCATGTTTTTCATATTAATTTTTTTGTTTAATATTGAATTAATAAAAATTAATATCTTTATTAATTGAATATTAATAAAAATAAATTTTCAATGTACAGATATGAGTTAGAAAAAAAAATTCTTATATTTCACTTCTTTCTCATTCCATTCAAAATTCCCTCATATAAATTCGATATAATTCCGAGATATGTATACGATTTTATGGTATGTTACTTATTTATCAAAGGTAGAAGCCAGCAAAGTCTCCTTTTCGATTGACCGAAGATTTATTTTGGTTATTATTTTCAGACTACCGGCCCGATATGTAAATGATATGTATCAAGATATACTGCACGATGTGTGATTTCACCTGCCACGTCTAGAATGTCTGGAAATCGGTAAATTTTATATATATATATATATATATATATATATATGAATGTATATATATATATAAATTTTTATCGCTTCGAGGGGTCTTCGAATCGAGGAACCGAAGGGATGAGGTCAGGATGTCTTCCGTTTCACTTCCCGTGACCTTTCTCCTGATTAGACGAAACATTTTATTATTAATTATCATTACCATATCATTGGATAATTAATATTTTTCGAGTCTCGTACCATTTAATTGGACGATCACGGGGAATTGAAGAAAAAAAAATAAAACGTTCCTCTTCGCTCGAGAGTGTGATTTTCGATTTTTTGTTGTCGTTAATGTTTTTTGTAATTTTTTTGCGAGATTTTCAATGCCGTGCTTACGATTCCTCCGTGCTCACAGAAGAATTTCTACTCAGGTCACGGGAGCGATGCCGCTGCAGATTTCGTGCAGTGCCAAAGAAGATTATTCTTCATTTTATCGTTTGACGCTTTTTTTGTTTTGTTTCATCTAGACTAGTGTCAACGTGCAGTAAAGTGCGCCTAAAATCCTAAACGTATATAATTCAATGTTTAATTGTTTCTTTTTATTTTTTAGATTCAATCGGTGGAATAAAAATCGGGACACGTTTCGAGATCACAAGTGCAACCTACTTCATTTTGTTGCCTACGCCGAATCTTCATGGATTTCTGTATAGTTCTCGACGGTGAGCTTTTGGAACTTTTCTTCGAAACTTTATGAAGTACGTGATTGAGGCGAATTTGCGAATGTTCCGTACACTTGTCGTATGGATTATTAATGGGAATTATTGATACGAATGAGAGACCGTCGTCGTCGAACCAGATGCGTTCAACGATCATTTGAACTCGAGGATTGTTCTCATTGCTTCTGTGTACTCCGCTCCGACAAGTGTTCGCTTCCTGCACGTTCTTCATCCGTACTTACGGCTCGTCAACCGGCAGTAATCATCTAATTCTATTCTACACAAGACGGATTTTCACCGTCGACGATGTAAATTCATTTCTCGGTACTGGCATTCAACGTTTCATTTTTCGTCATTCATTGATCGAATAAAATTTTATTCAATGTCATTTCTCGATTATGTGTCAATATTCTTTGAAATTAATTCCTTTTAGAATAAAATTTTATTCAAAGTCAATTTTTGTTTTTTCTCTCAATCAATTGCTTTGCGAAAGTGCATATTTTTTTCGCAAATTCGCTCGACTCTTTTTCGAAACGTGCCGATATGTATTCATAGTCCAGAGTGACACGTATAAATAATTTATCGTGTCGCAAAAATGTCGGCATCTTTTTTTCGTCAACATTCCAAGTCACCGAGATTCGACTGGGAATTAAAAATATGTATTAATCTACGATTGAAGGAAACATAGATTAAAACGACTTGGCATCCAAGCTCTGTGTCTGATATGTATCTCGTTTCAGTGAAAGAAGCTCATGCAATTTTTATCATAGACTTTGAAACTCGATGTTAAATCGTTCGTTGTTACAAAGAAAAAAACATTTCTTTCGATCGACGCATTCGTTTGTGGAAAAAAACAAAAACCAAAAAAAAAAAAACGAATTTTCGAATTCGTCAAAAATGTTTAAACGATAAAAAAAAAAAAAAAGCACATACGGTAAATTTGGTTTTCTTCAAAGATTTTTGACGCGTCGATTTTTAACTGAACCGGCGAACGCTCGATCGTCGCTCCCGATCGAACGTTCGCCATCGAATTATTTTTTTCTTTGTCAACGATATTACAACAATTATCATCGTCGTCATCGATTTTTCAAAAAATATTTTCACACACGCAATGCCGCTGCAATGCGGATCAATTATTTATTTACTTTCATTCGCTTCACTTCTCTCGTTCTCTAAAAATACTAAATACATTCGCTATCGAAAAAGCCCCGGTCGCTAAAGCGCTAATCGGAAAATTATCGCTCATTACAATTTAAAATCGATATAATTTTCAATGTACGATAAAAATCGTCACTGCGCGTGACCAGCCGATTGTCGAAGTTAAACGCGATTAAAAATTCATAAATATTCCGTTCGCACGATAATACAGTCGTGGCGCGCCGCGTGCACAATATGTAAACAAATATTGTAATTTTTAACCTTGCGAAAGAAAAAAAAAATTCCCAATTATTTTAATAATGATAAAACAATTGTACTATAAACATTATTTTGATAAAAAATCGAAATTGTCAAAGAACAAAAATATCTATATAATTATAGAAAAAAAAAAATGCAAACTCAAGCATTCGGAGGTTAAAAAACATTTATCTATCGTCCTGTTAATGCAGGGTTTCGTTTTCGGCGAATACGTGTCAACGTGAGAATTTTAATCTGCATCAGAAGACCGCCTCAACTATTTTTTCTCGTTGAAAAATAATTTTGGTGAAATTTTTTGTTGTTTAGCGAAAAAAAAAAAAATTGGGACAAAGATGTCCCCCCGCTGGGATTGGCCGGCGGAGGTCGAAGAAGCTTTTCCTCCGATTTACAGTAGTGCCGCTGCTCCGACTAGCAGGCCGAATCGAACGATGGGCATTCCGCAAGTCGAAAACTGCGCAGCGCTCGAGGTTCTGCCCGCATTTTTTCCGACGCATCCCATTCTTTCCAACGGTATGTGCTGCACCGCGTACTCCCGATTTTCCGAAATCATCATGCACACCGTTCGCTTCTTCGACATCATCTCGTCGTCTTTGTCACGAAGATTCTTCAACCACATGGAGAACCATCGAAGCTCGCAGTCACAAATCAGAGGATTGTCTATCGGATCAACGTCAAACATATATATTGCAAATTCGTTAAAAAACAACAACAACAACAAGAATTATTAAATTCAAAAATGATAAATGAACAAAAAAACGACAAAAAAATCAATTACAAAAATAATTGGCGTAAAAAATGATGAATTTTTTTAAGTGATCAATTTGAAAAATGATGAATTTTTTATCGTGCAACAAAGATTATGACTTTTTCTCACCGGTAATGTCGACCATTCGCAGAGTATCGACAACAGTCTCGGTAACGTCCTCGGGTATGCGAACGAGTTTGTTGTTTTGTAAATTCAGAGTTTCCAGGGAGTTCAAATTTTCGAGTATCATCGGTGGCAATATCTTGATCCTGCGGGGGGAATAGTCGCGGATACGATAGAATTAATGAAAAAAAACATTAAAAATTCATTCGAGTACGAGAATGTATTTGAAATTTGAGGGAACGGGACAAAATTGGAGTCTCACAAATTTTTCTGAAGATTGAGAAACGTTATGGAGTCTCCGTAACCGGTGAAGGTGTCTTCGGGTAGAACAGTTATGTTGTTGGATCTCAGATCGAGATGACGAAGACGATGAAGACGTCGCAGGGCGTCGCTCGGCACCGAATGCAGATTGTTGTCTCCGAGTCGAAGATACTGAAGATTTTCTGCAATTATATTAATTCGTTAATTCACCTGCTCCGAAAACACCGGAGCGTACAGAGCTAATGTTCCACGTTATTCGAAAAAATTTGAGCAAACAAATTATTTGATATTTTTTTGAATTATTTTTTTCGAATTTTTGATATTAATTATTGTACTTTGCTCGTCGTCGAAGCTCGGGCCGGAGGAACTTTGTGCAGACTGTCCAGGCATTAATGAATGGCTTGTACCACGGAGTCCGAAGGCTCCGAAATACTCTTGAGTTTTCACGAGAGCTCTCGTTACACATTATTCTACCAGAATGGATTACGGCGCTCCGAGCCCGGTACGTAAAAAACTTGAATGCTTCGGAACGTTAATTAACGTCCTTTTTGTTGTTGTTTTACCGATAAAAAAATATATGAACGAGCTCGAGGTTTTCACGTGTTTTTATTTCGTTGCAGGAAACTCGAGTTATCTTTGCCGAGGGATGTGCTTTCACGAGTGTGCTTTGTACTCAGGATTTCGTAACGAAGTCCTCGAACTCAACTCGATAGTCGGCCGATGGAATTTCCCCTCCGATGAAATTTACTCTTTGGGTAATTAGGACAAAATAGCGATAACAAAAAATTGATACCGAATGGAATTCCAATACCGTTAACTTTTCGGAAAAATCGTAGCAGTTATTCGTGTCGTTGTATTTTTAAATTGAATCTATGTTCGTCAAAAAAAAATTCTTTTACAGATGACGCATCGAGAAAGTGTCGGGAAGCGAAATTTCCAAGCGCCGGATAATTTCCATCCCGGAAGCCGAGGGTGCTCGAAATTCCCTCGGGAGATTGTAACACACCGACGTACGAGCGGTGTTGGAGCGCGGAAGCCGTTAGCGATTCTCCGGTGGATGCAAATGTTAATCGGACTGGAGTGTCCAGAGAAAAGCGGGAAACATAATTCGGACTGAAATTCGGACTGGAAAGCGCGTTCCGGGTTCGAAAGCCGTTGTTTTCTTCCGGCGACTCGTCGGGAGATCCGGCTTACGTCGAGAGCTCGAAAGCACGTCGCGATGGAGAGCCGAAGGAGAGATCACTCGTTAACACGCGCGGAAAGCGAAATCGGAGCAGGACTCGGGGCTCCCTCTGGCAAACCTCTGGCAACAAAGCACTGGCCCAGCGTCTCGTTCTCGCCGACGTGCCAATTTTTTTCATTTTAATCGACAGCAACGTAAACTTCATTGTTCATCCTCGTGGATTTTTCTCACCTTCGAGACCGATGAACGCGTCCGGATCCACGTGAGTTATTTGATTTCCGTCCAGCTCGAGAGAATTCAGTTGCGTCATGTGGGAAAACACTCGGGCCGGCACTTCGCGCAATTGATTGTGCGCCAATACCAGTGAATCGAGTCCCTTTAAACCTGTCCGATAAATTCACGAAAAATTCAATAAATTAATTTTTTAAAGAATTTTTTTTTTTTTTACAATTTGTCTGAAACATTGAATTTAATATTGAAAAATACTGTCGATTCAAAGAAGATGAGTCGATGCTACATATATATCGATGCAAGATTGAATTTCTTATTAGGGGAATTTCTTGTGGAACGAAGCTGGATAACTTTAGCTTTGTTTCGCGGTGAGAAAGTTTATCCGGAGTAGTGTGGCGTTAACGAGGTGGTAACTCGTCAGGATAATTTTGGACGAAGTTCCGAGTGCCGAGTGTCCCGAAGGAACCATCGGAACTCGCGGAAGTGTTGCACAACCCACGAAGTTACATTTTCCCAACGGTGCGTCTCGTTTTTCCACCCCTATTTATTTTCCTACGTGGCTTTCCGTGTACTCTCTCGCGGGAGCCACTGCTTTTCTTTCTTATGCAAACAAATTTACGACTGATTTTTTTGGTTTTTTTGGTTTTTTTTCACGATCAGTCATTAAATGGCTGATTTTTATTTGGAGAAAAAAAAAAAAAAAAAAAAAAAAAAAAAAAAAATTCTCACCCTCGAAATTTCCCTCGTTGATGGAGAGAATTCTATTCTCGTGCATTTCGAGTTTCTTCAGAACGTCCAGAGACGACAGAGCCGAAGTTGGAACGCTGCTAAGCTGATTTCCACCGAGATTGAGGCGTTTCAATTTTCGGCTGAAAGTAAAAAAAAAAAACAAAAAAATTTAATTTGAAATACCATAGAAAATATTGGACGATAAAAATGAAACGAGAGTAAACTCACTCGTCCAATCCGATGAAGGCTTCTTTGTCGATGTTCGATATCTTATTTCCGTAGAGATTCAATATTTCTAGAGTGTCGAGACCGGCGAATGATCGGGCGCGTAGATCGGATATTTTGTTGTGATTTAGATTCAGAATGAGAAGATTGTGAAGATTCGCCAGTGAGGTAGACGGGACGGAAACGAGGGAATTTTGTGAGAGATCCAGCTGCGTCAGTCCTTTGCCTGTAAAACGTGTTTCGTACCTTGAATTTTCAAGTGTTGAATTTTTCTGTGTAGGAACAAAGTGTCGCCCGATTAAACGAAGACATTACCGATCGAGCTCAGAGAACTCTCCTCGACTACGGCGAGGCTGCTGTTATGAATAGTGAGATGCTGAACGACGAGACCGAAGAAAACGAAACCCTGCAACTTTGGGAGATTGTTGTGCCTGAGCTTCAGATAAAAAATGACGGTATTGGGCTGACCCTTCAGAATGTCCATGGCCTTGCTGATGCCTATGTGATCCGTGAATTCGCATATTATGTCGAGACCGAGTTTCTTCACCGAGCATATGCATGGAGCGATTACCGCGTGCGACGGACAATTTTGGACCGTCTGAGCGAGCGTTGTGCCGCTCACTATCAGACAGAGCAGCAACAAGCATCGCCAGATCTTCTCCGTAACACTTCCTTTCGTAAGCATCTTCACCCTCGACCTTCTTCTCCCTCTCCGGCCAGTTTCGATTTTTTTTTTTTTTTTTTTTTTTAAACTTTTTTCCAAAAATTTCTTCACTTTATTCAATATTTTTTTATTGATCGTCTTGCTTTCTTTTTTGTTTTTTTTTTGTTTTGCTATCCAAGTTTCTCTTCTCACGTTCTCAAAGCTTCATTCCACGAATGTTTTTCCGGCCTCGACGGTCACGAATCACTCCTTTTTTCCAACTTCCTCTTCAGCCTGCTACTTCAACTCCGTTCTACGCATTCCCATCGTTCGCTCTTTCCCTCCCTCCCTCCCTCCCCCCCCCCACTGCGTCCCAGCACTTTGAATCTGGAAGAATACAAATATCGTTTCTCTGTATTAAATTCTGGGGAATCAATATTTTTTTAATGATCGGAAATGTCATTTAAAAATGAAGGTGCCAAGTTTTTCAAATATTTAGCGGTCTTGACTTTTACTACTGCGCGAAACTGCGTCTTCCGCACGACACGCAATCTCGTCGATGAGAGCTGCTCAGTCGTATCATCGGGTCGACGCGCAGTAGATCTTATTATGATGTAATCGTCGCGAAGAAACCGGACGAGAATCGATCACGGAAAAACACACACAAAGTCATCTCCGGATAAAAACAACACGGGTCAAGTTCGAGCAATGCAAAACTGCTCTGCGCTCAACGGGACAAACTGCCCTCGTCGAGACAAACTCCAAAATTCCACACTATTCGGCCGACATTTAAACAAAAAAACAATTCTGAAAATAGGAATTTTTTTGAGTTTTCTTTTGGGAACCAGTAAATTAATTTAATAAAAATCACGCTGTATTTTTGGAGTGACGCAACTTTTTTTGTTATCGTGGCGATTCGGCACATTTAATTCACATACGTCGAATCGTCATCGTTGCCAGAAAACAAAAATCACTTTCATCGAAGTTTGGGAAATTTTAGTCGGTCGAGTTAAAAAAATAAAACTTGTCAAAGGATTTCACCAGAGTCCACACGTGTTTTTTTGTTTGTTTGTTTATATTCGTCGATTAATTATTTGGAAAAAAATAATTTAGTTGACCATGGAAATTTTTCT
Source organism: Listrodromus nycthemerus (assembly GCA_963978505.1). Classification (NCBI taxonomy): domain Eukaryota; kingdom Metazoa; phylum Arthropoda; class Insecta; order Hymenoptera; family Ichneumonidae; genus Listrodromus; species Listrodromus nycthemerus. Next base: position 6,110,976 of record OZ021688.1, on the reverse strand, counting down.
GTAAATTCACTCGTCACTTCGAGTCATCTTGACGCCATAGTCCAGCGTTAAAGTGCGATGACGTTCGAAAGAAAAAATCGTCCCTCGCCACTTGGGATATGATCGATATTAAAAAATTGATTTATTCATTCATATTAAAAATATAAAATTAGAGAAAAAAATGTCGCGATTAAAAAAATAATGAAAAAACTGGTAACGTGTCCAGTAGTTCTCCTTGTGCCGGTCGTGGCACGGTAACGTTCCACGCGTTGTCGGTGACCCGGCTGCCTGTTCGCGTCGTTATTCCAGCGCGCGGGGCTTTAATAGGCAGCTTCCGTTTCAGGGTATCATGGGGGCTTACTTTAAGCTCCAAATGCGCAACTGCGAACGTCATCGCCTATCTTATCCTCACGAAGGTGGGGCCCCCTGTACTGTATTTTCTCCCTGTTGCTTTTCGTCCTATACTCACCCCTCACCTTTACGAATATATTTTTTGTTTACCAGACAATCATATTTTCATTTAAAAAAATAATTTTTCCGTTTCAATTACATAATCATAACATACGGATTTTTGTTATTATTTTTTGTTTAAGCATGAAAAGATTTTTCGAAAAATTTAATTACCTCAAAAAATTTGTTTGCAGATACGTCAATCGAAGCTACAGGAATGTTTCACCAGCTGCACGAAGAATTCCAATTGAGGAAATAATGAATATGAAGAAAATAATGAATCGTATATCAATTTTAATATTCATGACGGAAGAAGGAAGAAAAATGTCAATGTTGAAACGCTTCGGAGCCAATGGTACTGAAACTGTTCACGTATCTCTGGGTCATGGAGCTTGGAAAACTGTCACAAGCTTACGGAGTATTGCTGAGCATATATTTATTCATATGTGGACACACACGCTCATACCTACGGACGAGGCAATCGCAATTTGTAGTCTATCGAGTCAGCGTTTATGTTGGGACGTTGAATCGTCTCACCGACAGTCAGTTTGCGCAGGTATGTATCCGAAGCTATAGAAGCACGAATTTTATATGCACGAGACAGTCCACGTTAGCTGCGATGTCGATTCAAATAATTTCTAAAAATATTTGATAAAATAATAATTACACAGAATAAAATCTTCGCCAATTCAATAAATTTTCAATAAATTTATTGGACTTATTATATTCGCTTTCCACCAACGCGATTTTTTTTTTTCTCCATGCATTAATTTTTATTTTCTTACGGAAAATAATATTGAGATTTTTATGGAAAAAAAAAAAAAAACAAAAAAAAAAATTCCCAGCGCATTCATTGACCCGAAGAAATAACGAGTTGACTTTGGGAAAGTTTTGCACATAGTTAAAGTCATAAAGTCAGCTAAAGTGTCATCGACGAGTCTTAATAAGGTATTTCTACCTTTCGGAATAACTGCTGGTCGGAATAGTCGAAACTGTGCCGCAGTCTCCGAATCGAATATAACGAAGCACCTGCGTGCCAATCGACTTCACAATTTTAACGAGACACTCGAGAAACGAATCTCGTTATCGCTAAAAAATCATCAATCTTTCGTTTCTCCGAGCATCGATTGAAATTTACGAGTCAATAATAATAATAATCCAAATAAATAATAAAAATTCGATCGAATAATAATAATTCAGTTGGAGGATAAAAATGTCATTGAAAAATAATAATTCAAGTGAATAATAAAACAATCGATGAAACAATTAAAAAATCATCCCGATAAAATAAATCAAAGGGAAATATTTCTTTGAATGAGGGAAAAACAAATGTTATTGAAATGAAAAATGAAAATTGAAATGATAAATGAAAATTGCAAGTGAAATAAGATGAGTGGTATAAAAACAGGATGCATCGTTTCCGGAAGAGCGAAACGAGAATCGCGTTTCATTGTTTCGTCTCTGCACACCTTTTCAATATATTGTCTTCGATTGATTTTATTTTTTTCTCGAAGCTATTGCCAGTGCGGCACCCGTGTCGGCCCGTCGTGGTCCCCTGTAGAAATACCATTTGCTCGAATCAGAGACGCAAAGAAAGCTTCTCTCCGCTTTCATCCCCTGCTTCTTCTTTATTTCCACTTTTCACTTGCCTCCAATGTTCTTTCATACGCAATCCTTCGCGCACCTTCGGAATACCTGCGAATAGTTCGAATCTGCCGAGAATAATATATCTGATATATTCGTCTTTTCACAGCCGCCGAGTACGTGACGAAAGTCCGAGTTGAGTTCCCATGCATACGAAGCAAACTTCACCCACGCGCCACGAGAATCCCAACAACTGAGTCGCATCTACAAGGGTAAATATTATCCACGAAAGGGCTCGGCGCTCTAATGAAATTATTGAAAATTCATTAAATTTTCTGACCGTTGAGAAACGACGTAAAAAAACAAAAAAAAAAAATTAATTCCTTCCAGTGAGAATTTCATCGTAAATACGTCAAGAACGATGTGAGCTTCACGGTGAATCAACAAAGACTCATCCTCGTATGCGTCAATAAAATAACGACCCGGAAGGACGGATAGGTACGAATCGGTGAACCATCGTAATTGGATTAAAGGACGGTGCGAAAACATCGGCTCTGATAAACATTTCTAAATTGCAAATACAATTATCCGACTTTCCTTCAATTAATAGGTGAAAGCTCCGATAACAGAAGAATTTCAAAAAAAAATAGATAAAAGGTCTCGTAACAAAAAACACGATCGAAGTGGTACGATCGAAGCGGCGAGACTTATCCGATGGAAGCTATTCACGTATTTTTCGACGCAAAAGGAAATGAGGATTCTGGATGGAGTCGGCGCTCCGTTAAACCGGAAATTGATGGATTCTCGATACACGCCGGGTAAGCAAACATCGAGGGTTACGTGGATGTAGGAACGAGATTGCGAAGCGAGAGAATAGCGCATATATTATAGAGGGTACGGGTCATGCGGAGAGCTCGACCTCTCGCCCCAAAGGTGCAATCAGGAAAATGCATGCTCCTTTGGCCAGTCGTTCGTTGCTTTGGGCAACCGGTACACCGATCGGCGTCGTGTTCGGTACCATGCGGAATTTTTCCGTCACTCAAAATTCCGATAAATTTTTCGTGCGAAAAGCGCCTCCGGATTAAAATCCATCTCGGTCCCTACCGTTCACGTAATTTCGCACTCACCACCACAATCACCATCGGCATGACCTACACTGGAGGCCGAAACCACCCAGATTCGCATTGATCGGATTTTCGGATCCGCTTCTCCTTCACTCCCATCGCGGCTCCAACCTCGCCCCCTATCCTTCGAACCGACGATAATTCGTAGATTTCCTAAAAAAAATTTTTATCTTTTTACCGAATCATCAAATTTCACAATCTTCATTTTTCATCTCATCGAAAAAAAATGTCTCTTCTCCAAATACTTAAATACGTTCTTCGGGAACGAAAAATTTCCCCGCTCAAGGTATTCACGGAAAATTGGAGAAAACATTTTTTTTTGTGGGATTTTTTCGTTGTCTCATTTTGGGGAAAAATATTTTTGTATCCTCCGTCGACGGCTCGGAGTGCCTTTAAATTATTCAATTCCCTGTCGTGTCGGGGCTTGAGACGCGAGGGAAGAAAACGAGGGCCGGTGGCTCGTCGCGTTTCATCCGGCGTCCATAAATCAGCGTCGTGTCGTTGATGGGGGGGGGGGGGGGGGGTGAAAGACGGACGCGGAAAGGGTGAACGTGGACGGGGAAGAAGTACAACAGCGAATGGAGGCGACGATAAATTTCCGAAGGCTCGAGCGACCGCTCGAACGCACCCCCAAGTTTCGCTGGAAATTGAGGTAGAACAAAAAAAAAAAAATAGCGGAGATAAATATTGACAAACGTAACGACGATCGATCTTAGAAAGGTGGTCGCTTAATTTTTTGTTGTTTTCTTTCGTGGCGATATCGGCTGCAGACCACTCCAGACGATATATTTTTATTGCATTATTACATTTACCGTGGAAAATTTGTCAGTACTTGAATTACGGTTATTCGAGGGAAAATACTTGTGAAACGAGGCGACATTTTAATTCCGTATCGAGACAAAACCCAGAAAAAAAATAAATCGACTTTGTTTTGTTTTTCAACTGGAAACCTGGCCAATTTTTCCACATTTGTATTAATCATTTTTTTTTTTTTTTTTCAAAATCGTCAAACCCTCGATATTAACGAGCTAATGGTCATTTCGATACACCATTAAATAAATAAAATTTCGGATATTTTCGGCAGCTTTGCGCAAGTGGCATTTTTACTATTATTTTTTGTTGTTGTAGCTCTGTGGCTGAAAGTCCATAATTGAAGATTCTTTGAGTGCACACAGGATGCATAAAATACAAGGTTGTCTGTGTACGAATCTTCCCCAATCCTGCTGGGCCACGTTTCTCGTACACAAACCCGGGCAAACATGACGGCTCAACGACGTGCTCGACACGATTTTTCTCGGGAGAAAAATGCGTTCTACGTCTCAGCCAGGATTACGCTTTTCCCCGTAGTCGGACGAGAACTACCACCGTTGACACGCGTACCAATTTCCTTGGCTCTCCCCATCTTTCACCCTTACAACTTCGCCTCCATAACCGAAATACTTTTATATCCTCCCCGGCATAAATACTGCAACACTTGCTTTTCGTCCTTTTTTTTGTTCTATTGGCAAAAAAGCTTTCTTTTTCGTTAGACGTTTTTTTTTTCATGTAACATTGTACTCGTGTGGAAATGTGAACCAGAGACATGCTTACATAGAATCGTAATGGGAATTGCGGTTTATATCGTTCTGGACGTTATCCAGAAACCGCTACTTTCCTCCTTTATTTTTATAGCTTCCTCCTGTTTCGAATATTTTTCTCCCGACTCTACCGGAAACGAGGCTTGTTATTCTATTCGTAAAATGCGAGGCAATCCGAGCCTCGACGAATTATTTAATTGACCGGACCGGGGACTTGAATTTTTTCACGACGGTGGAAATTTCAATTGCGCCGATTCGTATATCAAACTTATTACACAATTTTATCGTCGCCATTTATCAGAGTCTTTTGGTTACAGAAAAAATGGTAATTAATATAATTGTCAATGTTTTTTTTTTTAAACACCTGCATTCGTGAGCAAGTGAGAAAAAAAAAGTTTATCATGAAAGATGCACTTTAACTCGAAAAAATTTATTGGATTATTTCGCGTCACGGTATTTTCGAATTTATATACTCGTCTGCCGAGGACAGTTAAAATGCCGGTGCACTTTGGTCGGTGGTGATAAAATGAAGAAAAAAAACATACTAACCGTGCAAGGAAGTCGTAACGGTAGCGGAGGAGGATGAAGAAGGATTGCACGGTCGGTGATGGGAGTCGCGAATGGAGGCGTAAACTTTATCCATCTTCCTCGGTGGTTTTTTTCTTCCGGGGCGGAGGGAAGAAAATAAAGGGATGTGCGAGTAGTGTAAGGTCGTTTAGTCGGACGTGCTGAAACGCGGTGAGTGACGCGAGTGTTGTTTGAACGAACGCGACAACGGTTCGACCATGGTGTCGTCGTCGATTCACCTCATAAACGGGAATAAAATTTGTATCCAATTTTCGCAGCCTTCCACCGGAGCTTAAAAAAACAAAAAAAAACAAAAATAAAGCATCAATTTTTGTTCCAATCCTAATTTTTACCAGTGATTCAAAATAAATTGCGGAACACGCTCGGTAAAATTCAACTTTAATTAAAATGTTTAATTTTAACTTTGAAATTTTTCAATTATCACAACGGTATTAAGTGACTCGAGCAAAGTACGGAATTGTCCTTCGAGGATGTTCGACTATTTTTTTTTTCTCTCTCTTTGAACGATTTCGTTCGCCGCTTCTATTTCGGCTGGTTTCTTTCTATTCGGAACGATTCCGGAACGGTTCTCGTTCCGATTTTTAGTTGTTTCCCGTCTCGTCTTACCTCGTTATAGACGTAACGCGAGTTTACTCGGTATCCGATTATCCGGCATCCGCGTACGCTTCCATCCATCCTTCGGGCAACCCTTCCTGCCTCGATCCTCTATCCGACAAGGTCCGATCGCTTTTTATCAAATTCTTTTTCTCCAAGAGTGCCGAGAAAAAAAAATGCGAATGCGCGCTCGGGAAGGTGCGACGTGGTCTTCGAAGTGGAGAAGGTTTTAAGATCGGACAAGTCCATCCGTGACTATAATTACGCAAATCGCGATCGGATTAAAGCGAATTAGTTAAAGCTCCTTCACTTGCAAAAGTGTTGTGTGTAAACAAAAATTAAGTTCCGGTAGATAAATTGAAACAAAACAAAAATTCACTTGATTCTAAATTCTTAATTCACTTAAAAATTCATTTAATTATTTTTCATACAATTTTTTTTTTTCATCGTATCGAGGTAAAATCGGTATCGACAATAAAGTCCCGAATAAAATTACAGCTCCATTAAGAAAATAATTGTTTACCAGATAATATCTTGGCGCTTGTAATCGGCGACCTCAATTTCCGTGGATAATCGGGTATCTCATTATCTCGCCGCAGCATTAACGAGGAACGAAGGTAGACAGTAAAGAGTTTTCAAGCGGTGAATCGGTGCGATGTGCCGATTAAAAATTTATCAAAATCCACGAAACTCCAAAGATTTTATTCCGTCGCGGTGTTTCTCCATCTCCTCGCTCGACTACGCTTTCCGCTTCGAATATAGATATTGGAAATCATTGTCCCACTCTCGGAATTAAAATCTCGTTGCTCGATCACTCGGACGAGACTCTGCCAAAAAACGCTCAACGAAAAAGAAAAAAAAAAAAGAAAAAAAACAATCGTTTCCTTACTCGCCGTTCCATTTCGGTAAAAATTGAATTTTTTAAATTAAAGAATCATTCATTTTTTGTAAATTGTAAAAACATGAATTTTTTTAGATAAAAAAAATCAGAATTTTTTTGTTTTTTTTTTTTTTTTTTTCATTAAACAATCATAAATCATCTATCGAGGAAGTATGAATTTTTTCTTGTTTATCGAAGAATATCATTGATAGAATGTGTCTTACCGGCCTCGCCACGGTGGCAACGAGTAGCTCCGCGCGCGCAGGCACCGGCCAAGTCCCGCGCCGCCTGGCGGCGCCGGCTCCTACTTCGCCCTACGCGACAATTAATTTCCGTGCGGCTACGATCAACGTTCTCGGCCCCGCCGCGATAATTGCTTTCGTAATTAGAAACTTTGCTTCCTACGTGTCCGCCACTACTCGGACGTTCAACCACCACCACTCGACGTTGCATCAAGCACTAATCTCAATTAGACGAAAACCTACCCCGTTTCCAAATTTTTTTGTTTCTCCCTTCAAAACGGATTAAACGATTCCATTAATTGTTTTGTTTTTTAATTTTTCAAAAATAAACAACCAAACACTCGAAATTCACTTGAGCCTGAAAACACGACCAATGTCAATGTTTCTCTCAGTCGAGCAATTATAAATTCGCGATGGCTAATTTCAGTCCGCACCCTTCTTTGCTTCTCTCACCGCCCACTGCCCCCCTTGACCCTCGCGACCCTCCTTGTCGCTCGGGGCTCAATTTGAAATCCCCGAGTGAACACCGATGTCCTAGGCCGCTTTTGCAACCCCTCGTGGTCACACATACAAGCTGATATATGGAAATATATAGATATACGGGGCGTTCCATTCCAAATCGACAAACCAAAAATTCTTGTCTCGAATATAATTGATTTTTTTTTGTTTACATTTTCACCGTAGAAAAGAAAAGTCGTTTAGATATTTTGAAGATTTTTTTTAAGGTCACATTTATTAGATTAATGAAATTAGTTTGATTGAAAAAAATGTTCGTATCGGAGGACGATACGAAAATTTGAAATTTTTGAAATAATTTTTTTTTTCTAATACAGTTGGAGGATTTTGAAAAAAAATTATTTTCAGCCTGTTGAATTGGCACGGAGTGCCCCGTGGATCTACAAAGGGGTGGTGGGTTACGAAGGTCAGGATGGGGCGCCAACCTCGCCCGTCCGATAAAATATTTAAACCGTGGAGAGTGGCAAAGGAACGCGAAACCCCCCGGATGGTTCGGTATTACCGACGCGTCGAGCTTTTCCACGATGAAAACCCAGGTTCCGGGTTGCCACGAATCAGCTCCGCGACCCCTGCGCGAGACACTACTAAAATGCTCGGATCCTTGACGACCTCGCCAACCGGGTCCGCAGCGACAATTGTTCCAACGACTGGAGAAAGACACTCCGTACCTTCAACCCTTATTTTTACGGGGCATTTTTTTTTTACCCAATATATATATATATATATATATTTTTTTTTTGTCAAAACGGGTGGGTCAGAAAATTCGTTGAATTTTTACAAGGTGAATTTTCACAAGGTGATAATAAAATTAAATGCATCGCTGGGATTTAATAATTTCTTCGTCGACGCTTCGTCGAAAAAATATTTTTGGAGCAACATTTTTTTGTTTCTCGGGTGAAAATAAAAATAAAAATCGACAACGATCACGATGATTCATGGTTTGTTGAATTAATACGGAATGCCCTGAAAGTACAAAAATACACGGGAAATGAAATGAAATAAAAAATAAAATGGAAATATATAAAAACCGTGATGGAAATAATTTGTTGCCAGAAAAATGTGTTTCGACGCGAGGCGCACAATTTCGATGTTTGTTTCCGTCTGGACGTTAGACCGGTAAATTTCAATCTCCCATCGAAGGTGAATCGTCGCCGGGCGTGCTTTCCATTGAATAATCGACGAGGCGGCGACCGTCGTGCCGGAGCCAGCACACGTGTCCCGAGATTAAATTCGATCCACACCGGGAGCCAAAAGTTGAGCGCGTCACCGATAAACCATTGAATTTTTTAATTTTATTTTATTTTTTTTGTTATTTTTTTTTTTTCTTCAACGAGAAACAAAAACGAACCGAGCGGTCGCGCGATCGGATTTTATTATTTCAATATTTGCAACGTTTCACTTTTTATTTTTAAACAATAATTTCATCGAATTTATTTGATTTATCTCGAGTGGTCGATTTTAACGTTCACCAACCTTTCTTTCTCCCCTTTGCATATTCGCGGAGCCAGCCGCGGAGACTCGGTGGAATTTAATGAATTTTTTATTGCCATCCCGGTGGTTTTTATCAAAGAAGAAACATCGGAGAGAGTGGGTCAGAGGAGTGGAGATATTGCCAGTAAAGTACAATATCTTCGTCCGTTGGACCTTTTTCATTTTTCATGTTAAATCACATTTTACCTGAAGCGAAGTGGAAATAATGGTGACGAAAAAAAAACATTTCCGAGTGATTTGACGCGAAGAAACGTTTCGATGAAAAGTCTTCGTTCAAACGACAAGACTCGTCATCAAAATTTATCGTTATTTTGATTTTCAACGAATATCCTCGAATTTTACCCTCTGAATTTTATAAACTCGAAAGAATCCTCCATGTAAAGGACAACAAAAATTCACGAATCAACATATTTTTAATTTTTTGTTGTTGTTGTTTTTCTAGACAATTCACTGTTTAATAATGAATTTTTGTTTTTATCCTCGAGCATTATACGAATACTCGTTTAAAAATTAAGCTCTCTCTCTCTCTCTCTCTCTCTCTCTCTCTCTCTCTCACCCTCCAAATTCTCACAGCTATCGAATAAATTATTTAAAAATTTTTTTTGTTTCTTTCCTCCAGCATTTATATAAATAGTCATGTAAAAATTGATGTTACGACGTTAACAGTGCAGTTCCGATAACGTGGGCGTTGCGATTCGCTTCGGCAACGAACGACCCGGTAGAACGATAATGCATATTTTAATAAGCCGTGTGTGTGCGTGGGCGTACGAATTTTCCTTTTCGGATGTACGTATCGGCTACCGGCCGAGAACCTACGCGATCTCGCTAATGAGATTACATTGCTGCAGGGTGGAAAGAAGGGGTTGGCAGCGAGCGCTGATGATAATTAACTGCTCGACCGGCTCGACGCACGCCATTCCGCTCAAGATACGTCGGGAACCCGGCTATTTGTGCGCGGTTGACACGACAACGAGCCAACAAACTTTCATTATCGCACGTAGCGTCCAACCAAATAATTTCACTTTCATCCTCGTAACGTCTAACAAACAAACAAAAATAATTAAATTCTTCGTCGTACGCTCCGATTACATTTTCCGAATTTGTCCGAGATTGAAATTATTGAAAAATTATTGTAAGAAATCGTCGAATTTTATTCGGTTCAATGGTCGCGCGCTCGAAACTATTTATTCGAACCGCATTCAATATTCCGTTTCCGTTCGTCGGGCTGCGCGATTTTTCCAACGGAGCGACCCGGCGAGGCGAATATACCGGTAACCATAATTCCTGATCGTAGAGAACCAAAGTTACCCTCGACTCCATTTATCTCGGTTATTTCGTGGTTGAAAAAAAAAAAAATTGGTCGGGGCCGGGCAATAATTTCTCCCGCACAACGGAGCAACCTTTTGCCTCGACCCGAGCATAAACTCGGCCGCTTTTCGATCACCGTTTTACTTTCGTTTTATTCCTTCCGACTCCCTCATTGACGCCTATTATTTCGGGGCGTCGCCCTGAAACTTTCCAAAAAGTCGCATTATTTTTTATTGAAAATCTATTTCTTCGCGGAAATAACCGGAATTATAATCGAAGGGAAAAAAAAAATGCTTTATTTTATAATATATTATGGTGGTGAAATCGCATCAACGGATTTATTTTTTACAGGACCCAAGATATGGAAAATCCGGAAGACGAATGGACCGACGACGGATGAGGAAAAAATTTTGGAGCCGTCTAAAAACAGCAGAGACGAAAATGGAGGTCCAACGAGTTTCAAGTAACTAGCCAACGTCCAAACTATGATCAACACGGTGGTTCGAATGTCGCACGCAGGAAAACTCTCTTCGTCTCGAGTCTGCAGAATCGCTCCGAAGATCCGTGTGACACGATCCGTCTCGGGATATCCGGTTTTCGTGTCACGTGTCACGTGGCAACTTTGCCGGGTTTGTCACGAGTCGACGGAAGTCGGAGCCCGAGCGTCGATCGCACGGGACTGGACGCGGAATTGTTGCTCCACAGGCGTGGAACGCAGTCACGTATCCGCGTCCGTGATGCACACCACGTGCTTCCGTTTATCCCCGGGTCGACGCTTCAATGTTCTTTCACGCGATCGATGCGTGCCTCGAGCCCAATGGATCAAAAAAAATCACTAGTCCCCGAGTAGAAATTTATTTGGGCTGGCTCGGGTGATCTTGTTGAGGCATGACCGATCGATCCGGCTGAATTTCGGACCGGGAACATCAAAAATCAAAAGCCAACGCGCGATAATATAACGAAGAAAAAAATGAGGGTGGCGAGTTGGTGTCATCATGGTCGTGTCGAGCCTTCGTCCCGGCGTACGGTGCGACACTCTATAATTAGCGAGGGCTCTCGTCGAACCTTCGTTTCCGAGGGGTCAACCGAGTCGAATGTTTCTCGAACGCACGGTCAGGGCTGATGGATCGTGTTATTTCTTCCTTCTTCGAACCAACGATAAGAATCAACTATACTATCAACCCTCGACTCTCTCTCTCTCTCTCTCCGGCAGTTTTAAGGCCGTGGCTTCGATTAAAGTAGCGATAAAACAAAAAAATTCCCTACAAAAATGCATCGGCCAGAGACTCGAAGAGAATCAATAATTCCAAGTACTCGGTCGTATTCGCGACAAGATCTTGGAATCCATCAGCCTCGCGACGGTCACGATCCCGCGCTGTTCTTATCGTTGATCGGAAAATGTCGCTTGGCCCAACCCTTTGAGAGGTGATTAAAACAAAAAAAAAAATTCTCGGCCACCCCGATAAAGCTGACGCGAGGGCATTTTTAAAATTCCATTAACATCTATATCGTTGATTAGTTGTTCATGGAATTTTGGTGACGAGAAATAAAATGTCAAGGACTGAAATTCCCGGTCGAAAATTGCAGCAGCGAAGTAGAGAGGTAAATCGCGAATGGATGGAAAACCGCGTTCGGATCTCGCAATGGTCTCGCATCTAACTTATTTTCACGAGAAGTGGATAATGCCGGCTCCAGGGAAATCGAGATCGCCCTCGGACTGCAGACGAGTTCGATCGGTTCGAGGGTTGCTCGCCATCATCTTCCGAGACGCTCCACGATCGTTAAGACTCGACTAAAAAAAAAAAAAACAAAAAAAAAGGTTACATCCGACTCCAAATCGAATTGCCGAGGAAACGAGAACGATTTTTTTTTTTTTTTTTTTTTTTTTTTCAAATACTATTTCAATTTCGAACAGTCACGAACCCTTCTGTACTTTTGCCGTCGAGGTAAAATCCAGACAGGAAAAAAAGCTCATTTTTTTATTTCCAATAGCAGAATGGAACTTTTTTTTTTTTAAATAAGTTTTTTTTCTTTTTCCGTTGGAATTTTCGTTTCGTTGATCCGTCGATGAAACCGACATTGATGAAATATTGACGGGGGTCCAATTATATATTTTTGGATGTCGAATGAATGACGAAACCATTCCGAATAATCGGATGGACATTCGGACCCCTCGGCGGTCGTTAAAACTGAATCGACGATCAAGGGAATTTTTGTCCGCCTTGCCCGAGAGGCGTGAATTATTCAGAAAATTCATAGACCAGCGGTTCTTTTTTTGTTGTGGAGCAATCTCCGACTCGGAGGCACCGGGGAAAAATTTCGGTCCATTAACCACGAATAATGGCATTGTTAAGTTAAATTCAAAAATACGTTATTTTTTAATTCACACTCGTTGCGCAGACACTTTCGAAGCTCGACGTTGCTGAAATCTCCGTTCCCCACGATTCACTAATAAAAAAAACCCTTTTTTTTCTTCTACATTCGTGAAAAATAACACGACGTGGAAATAAATAGGGTGAATTTCGAAATTCCCAGCAGCGAGGATTTTTTTTCTTTTTTTCTTTTTTTTTTGTTTACGGTTTCGAAAGTATGAATTTTTCGACGACTTCCGTGGAGCCAGTTCGAAAAAGTAATCGAGGTCGATCGTCAAATCCAGAATGTGTCCTGGAAATGAAAAATTATGACAAACCAGTTAGAGCGGACAAAGAAAAAATGTTGAAATGAAAAAAAAAAAATGTTTCTTCGAAGATGAGCGAATAATAAAATGCGGGGAATTATCCGGCGATGCGTAGAACCGTACAGAGGATCCTAAATTTTGATTAGGTCGTAGAGGAGGGTACTCGACGATGCGATGCATGCTGGCTATCATGCCGGCTATCATGCCGGCTATCATCTCGCTAATGAGAGCAGCATCCCCATGGAGTCACATTTTCACCTAAATTATAACGATAATGCGTGCTCGCAATGCGGAGTCGGTCAGGGCCCGTTAATTTTATTAGCAACGATTTTCATTTGCTTCCGGCTCCAGAAAATTTTCCAATGTCGCATTAACCGGCAGGTATTTTTTGTTGTTTTTAATTATTCTTTCGTAATTAATTGATTATTAAAAAGTAATTGAAGATAATTTTTGTACGAGGGGTGAATATTTTGAAGTGATACGTAACGCGAGAAGATTGTGTGGGTTATTAGCGCGAAGAGCATCGAACCCGAGGCACCTCGTGCGAGCCCTGTTATCGAACGCCATCCATAAACTTTCCACAGGGTTATCGTCATCCTTTGGTCGATAGTATAGTTGATAATTAACCCTCGACACGCTACTTCCAACCCCGTTACAAGCCCCCGATAATATCTCGCCGATATTCCGATACAGTTTCCACTATTTTCTCGACAAACTGTCCGGCAAAAATCGGTAGAGAAATTGTCGTAACAAAAAAAAACGAAAAAAATTATCGGACCACAAACGACAAATTAAATGTCATTGTTGAACTTTGTAAAATCGATGGGGTTTTTTTTTTTGTTGTTTTTAGATAAAAATTACCCAACGAATTGGAATATTTGTGCAATTATTTTTCAATATTTCGAGCGAGTCGTTGAACGCCAAATTAAATTATTTCCAACGAAATCATGGATGGAGTTTGAAGTTTTTTTTCGGTGAAACATTTTTGGAGCAAGATTTTTTTGTTTTTTTTTTTTTCGCTGATTAGCTCGACCGCGACTTCTCGTCGGTCGCGACATCAAAGCCCCCAATTATCCAACGCGTCGTGCTTCCCTCTGTGCCGAGTCGAGCGACGGCCCGTGGCATTTCGAAAAAAAAAAAAAAAAAAAAAAAAGTACTGAAAAAAAAAAAAAAAAAATTAAATCTACAATCGGGGAAACGTACGTGAGGAGCGTGTTTCCGGGACCGTGACTTTTTCAATGCGTCCTTGAAGCATTAAACTTGTACAATAGCGCACGCAGCGTCGCATTATATTGCATCGAGAACTTCTTTCGTGTACCGCGAAGCGAGGCAAGAAAATAAAATGAAAAATATCAAAAATTATATAAATATATTTTTCTTTACAAAATAATAATAATAATAATAATAATAATAATAATAATAAATACTAATAAATAAATAATAAATTTTTGACGCGTCGAAAAACCAATTTTCCGCTGTAATAAAACAAAAAAACGAAAAATATAGAGGGATGGGAAATAAATTCTCGGGAAATCCCGGTTTACATAATTTCTCCGACAAACTGGCGTGCACCAGAAAAATTCCATAAAGTCAACGATCCGTTGAATCTTTGTAAATTTCTCACAATTATTTTCCAAGTTTCGCTCAGTCTTGGGGCATTTTTTTTTTTTTTTTTTTTTTTTTTTTTTTTTTTTCTTTCAAATATATTCGCGTTCAATTCGGTGAAACAACTCGTCGGAATCGTGAGCGAGTTCTCAAATTCACTGTGCATACACGAGCCCACGTTTCTCGCATCGTGGCAAAAGCCATAAACTTCGAATCGAGAAAATTCAAACTTTCACGTATTCTCGTCGAATGTCGATTTGCTCCAAAACTGTTTTTCTCGGGTCCGCCCGACAGCGAGCTTCCGCCTCTCGGATTTGCATCGACAGCGAGGAGACTTTGCATATTCGGACCGAATGCACGTTAAAGTTTATTTTTCCTTTTACCACTGACTCGCGACGTTGCTCCAACGAACGAATTAATTTATTTGCTTGGAGTGAAAAAAAAAAATAATTTTAATAAAAATTCTTATATAATAACTCATTGTATATAAAAAAAAAAAAAAAAAAGAAAAAGAAAAAAACATTTCGCAAAAATATTACTTCTCGATTCGTTGAGTTCGGAGATACGAATCTCACGCGCATTGCCTCGTGAAATTTTAACGATTGAGAAACAATCGTTCGGTGTAATTTCACGGTTTTAATCGTTGAACTTGGCCTTATCGGCTCGTAGACTTCCACCAAAGTGACTTTGCGATCTTAACTGCCGAGCCGGCACTAAAATTTCCAACGTCGAAACTTTCACCGACGAATGTCTCGCGCGTATGCGAACGGATTCATCGAAGCCCCTGTAATTTTACGAGGACTCGTTAATTTGCTCCTCGGTATCATAAAAACAAAATTATTTATTAAACGAGCATTTTCATGACTCGCGGAAAAAAAAATAATAATAATAATGAAAAATTACCCCATTCATATTTTCAAAACTTTTCAACAATTTAATTTTGTTCTTTAATTAAAAATTCTTTTTTTTCAGTTAGACAATATATATATATATATATATATATATATATATATATATATATATATATATATATATATATATATATTGTGCAACTGAATGAAATAAACGTATTTAATTTAATATAAATATTATGACGAGTGTCATTATCGACTATTCGCTAAATTACCTCGATTCGAGCCGATTACGTCGAACCGCGCGTGGACGAATGTGAACGGGTAACGCGGCTCAAATAAGAGTCCAACTCGTTTGTCACCAACTCGACTGACACTGAATCAATGTGAATGTCTTTTTTGTGTTTTTTTTTTTTTTTTTTTTTTTCAAAAACACCCCTCAAAATCCGTTCGTGGCTCTTTATTACAGTCGTGGGGTGGATTCGGCGCTGATTAAGGCTCGAAACGACGTCGCTACATTTTTACGACCTCGTCGAGAAAGATCGAAGATACCGAATTTATGCTCGAACGTATTTTTTTGTTTATTCGCTTCCACCATCGTGGAACATTTTTTTTTTTTTTTTTTTTCAATAATTTTACCCACTGCATTTTTTTTTTTTTTTTTTTTTTTTTTTTTTCATTACAATCATTGTTTTTCACAATTAGCGCCCTCGTGGTAAAAGATCGAGCTCATGTACTCAGGATTCGAGGGAGGTTTTTTTTTGTTGTTGTTTTTTTTCCACCCTCGACACACCGCGTATCGTCATGGCTCGGGTCCACGGACCGCGCGGATCGCACGCGATGTAGTTAAATTAACTCGACCGCGTATACCTTCGTATTACTTTGTCCACGGTTCGAAAGCCACTGTACGGTTCGATCAACGTGCGATCAGAGAAACGCAAAGTCCCGCAGATTTTCAAGGGGCTCGGTACACACACTTTAATGTCCGCCGCACCATTCGCACGTCGATTTTTCATTCCTCCAAATTGACTTTTCAAAGCCAGAAATATTTGCGAATCAAAAATAATTTGTCACATTTTTTTGTTTTGTTTTTTTTGTTTCGTGGACGTGGAAACACGACGAGACATTTTTTCCCCCCACGAAATTGCCTCGCTCGCAGCACTGCTGGCTAGCCGAAAGCGCGAAAGCTCGATGCCCGAATTCCGGTATTTATATACCTCCTATATACACACACACACACACACACACGCATATATATCTCTCGAAAGGAGTAGTGGAAGGAAGAGAATAAAACGAACACCGGCAGTAACAACGAAAGGACTCGTCGCTCGGTCACGGAATAATGGAGCCACTTGTTACGCGCCTCGACGTTATACCACCACGATGTCTGCACTCCCACACCGACATCTCCGTTGCCAACTCCCATTATTCTACCTGGCGACGGTCGCACGATAAAACAAAACAAAAAAATCTCCGATTAATATATTTTTTTTTTTCAAATTAATTTTCAAGATTTTCTGACCAATATTTTTTAGTACATTAATTTTTGTGTTTTTGTTTTTTTTAATATAAAAATTTCTCTTCATCGAGATTTTTTTTTAGATGAATAATTTTTTGTTATATTACCTTTTTGTTGTTGTTGTTGTTGTTGTTTTTGTTCAGATTAATTGCAACAGCTCATCGTAATGATTGAATAATTATTATTTCTGTCCACAGCGAGTCGTCAGCGGTCGAGGGTGCGATGGGACGAGCGGTGAAGCGATTTTAGAGAGATTGCAGGGTGGATATCGCTCGAGAGCGTGGGCGAGCGAAGAGGTGGATTCTCATGATCGATACTCAATCCTCGATCCGGCCACGCCGCCGCACCACTTTCCACTCGCTTCCCTTCGTTTCGCGTCCACCGAAAATCCAATAAAAGCGCCGCGACACACCGGCCAGACCGGTGAGTCGGAGCAACCTTACGCGCTCGGGAATGGTGGAGGCGTAGAAGAAATTCGCTTTTTCTCGGGATATTTGCCTTGGGGGATTAACTCTTATCAATTTTCCTCGAATCGATCTTTCTTTCAACGAAAAAAAAAAACAAAAATTTCATTACCAGTTTCGATATCTTTCAATTTCTTTCGTTACAATTGTGGGAAATTTTCTCATTTCCCGAAGGAATTTATTAAAAATGTTAATGTTGCAAAAAATACTTTTCAAATAAATATTCGTTCGTTCGAAAAAAAATATTTAACAACTAGAACCGATATCTTCCAATTTTGAGATCGTGAATTAAAAATTTTTGTTTTATTCTTATTTCCGTACAAATTTTCTAATTTCATCGGTGATGATTTTTTTGTTAAATATTTTTTTTTAATCAATTATACGAACGTAGGATAGTTTATTCGAAAGAGTGGTTTGCGAATAGCATTTCAGTTTCTTATTAAAAGTTGTGATGGAAAAAAAAAATTGAGAAACCGAAAATGAAGTCGCGTCCGGTGCACCTCGAGCTATTCGTACTTTCTTTATTTCGTTTCGTTGGGTGGAGAAGCGCCGAGACAAAAGTTCAACCACGGCAGAGATAGCTTTCCTGTTGCTGCACAGAGGTGAAATGGCACAGGCGTAAAAAACGTGGGGACAAGGTGAAAAAAAAAAAAATGTCTCGAAATAAACAAAAAATCGTGAAAAATCTTTTTCGGTGCAAATCGAGCACTAAAAAAAATCTGAGCCGGGAGAAAGCTCCGGAGTAAAGAAAAATGTGCGACACTAACCAGGAGCATGGTAAAAATTGGGTTCTTCCCGGAAATCTGATTTACCTTTAGCGATTTAAAAAAAGCAACGAGAGATATATATTTAAAAAAAACAACGACAACAACAAAAAACGGCGTTTTCGTCGAATATATTCACCATCCCTCACGAACTTTTCGGTTGACTCGTGAACAGTCCTACAGCTCGAGGGTTCGCTAACGACCGTCACACTCGTCCGTTCTCTACCTCGCGATAAGCTCTGCTCCAACTACTTATCGCGCCATCCCCATTTCACCCCACAATCCTGCCAACGGTAATCGCCTGCTAAGAACACGCACTGCTCTAAGGAACAAAAAAAATAATTAATTCCAAACAAATATTTTAATTCGTTTAGACAATTTTTCTTTTTTTTTTTTTTTTTTTTTTAAATAAAAAGAATATATCGCAAAAATACCAAGAAAAATTCCCATAATTTCGTCAACCGCTCCAATGACTCCACCGACTCCACCAAAACAAAAAAAAACAAAAATCCAAAAAAAATCCGTACAATAATTTTTTTGTTGTTTTCTAAATCCCACAGAAATACCTGAAAAAAAAATGGCTTGATTTGCAACGTCCGCTCCAACGACTCCCTCCAACGATGATTCACCCCTTTCCCTCGCAACCGAATCACCGTCGAATTTGACACAATCGAATTCACTGACCTTTTATTCCAGGGAGCGACGACGGAAGGACGTGCGATCGGAGCCTCTCATCTCGGACCGGGTTCGACTCGGCGAGGAAACGAACGGAGGAACGAACGCAGGGAACGAACGGAAACGAGCGCGCGAATCGGACGAACGCCGTCGAATACTATCGGGTGAGTCGGCCAAGCGAGCAACGGAAACTGGCTGGGGGGTCGGCGTTTTACTGGCGGTGGACAAGATGGTCGTAGGAGAACAGGGGTTGGTAAGCAGAGTGGCGGTGGTGGGGGTGAAAGCGATCAGGGAACGTTGAACAGGGGTTGCCGCCTCACGAGTGATCCTGGCGAGCAAGCCCTGCAGCGCTGGCGCGCACCCCCCCCGCCTCGTCATGCGCACCTGCGCCCTGCGCGAAACCCTCGTCGTAATTCCGTGCCGGTCTCGTGTCCCTCCGACCCTACGAAAATTCCGGCTGTGGAGAATTTAAACAAAAAATTAAAAAATTTCCCACCCCTTTGGAAAAATTTCCAAGACTCGGTTGAAAAAAACATTTTTTCGGTTGAGAAAAAAAAACGGGGGGGGGGGGGGGGCCTTCGGGCAACCATCCCGGTTGCGATGTTGAACGGACGCGGACACGCTTACCGCAGGGTACGAGCCGTAAAACATTTTTCATGCTGCGGGAAATGAGAGGTTGCTCTCGAAGGCTCCAGCCAACGGTCTTCCATACCGTGACATCATTCGCTGCGACCTCTCTCTCTCTCTCTCTCTCTCTCACGACGCCGGGGTCAATATGAGCCACGGAGAAAAGCTCGCTCGGGGGAATCCCAAGATCCTACGACAGTTGACATTTTTTGTTATTTTTTATTTATTATTTTTTTGTTGGAAAAATACCGTCGCGAAAACTCGATACTCGACTCCGCTCTGAGAACCAATCCACTTGTGCGGATGTGCATCTTCCAGGGTCGTTGACCCCTTCGTACCCCCCCGCATAGAAGAGCCAACGATTCGTCGCACATATTTTTACTGGTGAAAAAAAAAATAAATATATATATATATGAAAATATGAACGAGACTCGAGGGACGAATAAAAGTTTGCGTCATCCGAAGAATAATAAGGGGCGCGAAGCTTCGGGCGGACTATCGGGCAATTCTTCCCCCGAAAGTACGACGCGAAGAGACGTTGGGACTGTGAGAGTTCTTTTGAACTATCGGATGAGAAATCGGACACCGAATTTGAGCCGAAATTTTGTCCGAAGCGTCTCGAAGGGTCCTTCGGAATTTTCGGATGATAAATTTGGGAATTTTGTTCGTTGCCATTGGCGAATGAAAATTGCGATTGTGAAAAATGCAGACACCTCTTCGCCGTCCACTCGCGGACTCGTCCACCGAATAAATTTTTCTCGCGTCCGCGAGCATTGACGGCCGTGACTACCGCGAATCAGTGCTGGAACCTTATCGGCGGTCTTTTCTTCCCTCGAACAAAGCTCGTCTCGTAACGCGCGGTGGACATTGCTCGTACTACTTTGTGTACTCGGAATTCCCTCGTGTACCGCCGGCAGGGGCGGATTTTCTATTTCTCCCGCCCTTTTAGGCACTCACAAAAATCACATTTTTCACAAATCTATACTTAATCAAAGACATATATTTTCATTAATGCAGGAAAAGACCTCAAAAACTTTTCTGATGAAAAAAATAATAATAATAATTTTAGAAAAAAAAAACACACACACACACACACGAAATAAAACATTTTCAATTGAATTTACCAAATTTTCATTTGAAAAATAATTCACGAGTCGAATTTCTACAATTATTTTTCTTCGATGACAAATGATTTATTGAAATAATACGCTGAAAAAAAATGTTTTTCTTTGTTTTTGCAGTTTCGAAATTTGGACGTCCTGGAAAATTTGCCGCCCCCCGACTGCCCCCACTTTGAATCCACCACTGACCGCCAGTGTGAGCGAAGGATCCGAGCCATCGTCACGACTTCCGGTGGCGGAGCTTCCGCGCGAGTCCGCATCGGTCGCACCGATGCTTGCGAGACGAAACAACCGCAGCAGCTCTCCGATGCGTCCTTCCGACCAAACTTCGCCGAGATAAACACCGGATCTCCGTTTCGTTTCTTTATTCACGGCTCGTTATTCATTCTATTCTGCAACCACAAATTTTTCCAATTTCTTTTTTTTACACACAAATTTTCATCCCCATAAAACAAAAGTCTCGATATATCAAGAAATAACAAAAAAATGTTCCATTAATTAAAGATACATTTTTAATAAATGGAAACAAACTTTTCAAAAAATACCTCGGACAGTTAAATATTCACATGATAAAAAAATTAATTAATTATTACACGATTTATTTATATTTGCGAATTTTCGAACGCGCTGTTGCTTCCACTCAACATATATATATATATATATATATAGATATATAGAACGCGACGAGGAGGGTAAGCTGTGCAATATATTAAGTTAGATACGTTGAAAACACATGGTACAAATATTGTCCAACGTATCCGTGTGTGTGTGTGTGTGTGTGTGTGTGTGTGTGTGAGTTTCGCATGCGCATACATATTTTCTCTGGGATATCGTGTTGCGGATGTGTGCGTAATGCGAGACGACGTTGGCAACTGGGTCAATACTGACGCCCCCCTGTCCTTCGGTTTCGTCCCCGCGCTCGTCCCTTCGACTCTCGTCACGCCGAAGCTGTCCGCAATTTTTTTTGCGACATATTTTTTGTTATTTCGAGGGTGGAAGTGACGAGACAACCCTACTGGGTCTGGTGTCGCAGGGTGAGCGGAACAGAAATTCGATTGGGTTCAAGCCCGAGACTTCGATCAAATAATTATTGATTTTTTTTTTTTTATTTTACGTTGAAACTGATTTTGGATGATCGGAATTTTTTTTTTCTAGCCAATGTGCAACCCCAAAAATTCAGTTCACCATCGAAACTCTCAATTCACCGCCGTTCACACGAAACTCATTGATAAATAGTCATGGACATTTTTATAGTCACCGAAAAATTAAATCCCAGGCAAATCGTTTCGGAGACATGTTGTTGTTGTTTTTTTTTCGATTGACTACTCGAGAGCGAAAAAGTTTCGCGATTGGTCCGGTGCACCGAAACTGTTGCACCGAACTGACGTTCTGCATTGTGCAGTTGTTTCGCGTGTAAGCGGCGAGGGGAAAATCCCAGCGCCGAGCTTAAATCCCAAACGAATGAGCGACAACGTTTTGCCACTGTCGAGCTCTCGTGGCTGCCAGTTATTTGATTTAAAACTACCATCAACCACGAACCGCGCAACGCCCGTCTGTATTTCATTTTTTCCAATCTTTTTTTTAATCCCGAATGCAATTTTTCATCGGAGCACTCGATATCATTTTTTTTTTTTTCACCCGCAAAAGCGATGCGGTAAAAAAAAACAAAAAACCCAGAAAAATTTCAAAATATTTTTTCCACATTTTTTTTTTCAGAATAAATGGGGAACGTCCGAAGTCGCGGACGTTTTATAAACTCGTCACGAGAGATACAAAAAAAAATCCGTATCGTCTTCCTGAACTTTTGCATAATTACAGGAAATTACGACTTGGAGCGAAGCCGGATTTAAATTCGCTTCGATATTCATGAAACTCGTCTTTGCCCGAACAAGTGCATTATTCAGGATGGTGGATCGTCGATGCATTAAAATTGACTTGAAAAAAAAAAAACGAATAATTTAATATCGCAACGTTGAAATATTTTTTTCTTTTAATTTTTTCAGCTTACTCCAAAACACCTGCTCCTGGTACGCGAATGAAATTGGAGACTTTATGGATAC
Source organism: Listrodromus nycthemerus (assembly GCA_963978505.1). Classification (NCBI taxonomy): domain Eukaryota; kingdom Metazoa; phylum Arthropoda; class Insecta; order Hymenoptera; family Ichneumonidae; genus Listrodromus; species Listrodromus nycthemerus. Next base: position 6,088,280 of record OZ021688.1, on the reverse strand, counting down.
GACTAATCGGATGAAGAGCAAAGAGCGTCGAGTAGCAGAGAATAACGGAAAGAGGATCGGAGCGAGACGATATTGCAACTTTTTACCTGGATTAAGAGAGAAAGGCGACGACGGACGAGTCGACGTACTCGAATAAAAGACAGCGAATGAGGCGGAAAAGCTGGAAAAAAAAAATTCGATACATAAATCAACGATACGAACGAGTGGGTGGAAAAATAAATCGTAAGTAACGTTTCTGTTCTTCCTCCATCTGACCTTTTCCCAACATTTGTCTCCCCCCCCCCCCCCCCCCCCCCCCCCACTGTTATTCCTTTCTTTCCGGACGAACCAATTTTTTTGTTATTTTTTATTTTGGAGTAAAATTTTTGTTTTTATCATTATAACAAAAAATTAACAAAAAAATGGCCAAATAAATGAGAAATTTGCTTTTTTTTTTAGCGTTATTACCGGGTCGATGAGTCGTCGAGGTCTCGGTGAGAATTGGTGATGAGCAGCGTAATTCAGCGTTGTTTTACTCCGAAAATTTAGTCGAGTTAAATTGGGCAGCCACAAACGGAGTCGGAGTCTTCCATCGGGGTTGTTTCTCATCCATTTCTCGCCCTCCACCGCCCATTCGCGGGTCGTTGCTTCGTTTTGCATTTTGCACACCGGCTAGTATATTAAAACTTCCCGTGAGAATTTATGCCCGTGTAGATTGCGCGGAAACCTGGACAACTTCGGCTGGTGTAGTAGGAGAAAATTGCGGCCTCGTTCGCCCGGCTCGCAAATGCGTCGAGATTTCCTCGTGAAATACTGCTGCCGGCTGTACGTTTCATATTTCCGGAAAGCAACCGCGATACAAACATTTTTTCGCCGCGCGAGTTACTTCAACAACCTAAAAAAAAAAGAAAAAAAAAAAAAAACACTGTGATTAAACCAATCGTAACGAAATTAACTCTGATTGAACTAAATGTGATTTAAAAAAAAATTGTGATTAGGCTAATTATAATTTGAAAAAAAAAAAAAAAAAAAAAAAAAAAAAAAAAAAAAAAAAAATCGGTGATTTAATTAACTGCGATTAAATTAATTGTGATTAAATTCACTGTGATTAAAGTGATTATGATTTTTAAGATAAAAAACTGTGATTAAAAAATAACGTTATTTGTTAGAGAAATTGGCAAGTTACGCCGAATCATCTATTGAATATTTGTCGAAGGCAAACTGTTTATTATTTATCTTCCGCGGGTGTACGTGAGACTGGAAAGATGGCCCGAAGATGGGAAAAGGTACACCCCGAGGCACCTTTCATGAATTGCCGTGCTAACACCTGCCTCCTCCCGCCGTCATAAATCACACTTCGAAATACCATTTTTCAAGCTCAACACCCCCTCCGGGCAACCCCTGTAGATATATGGGCCATTCCATGCTGATTCGACAAACCTCGACAATATGAACAACAAAAAAAAGGTGTTTCAAATGCTTTCGCAACTCGAAAAAAAATTACACGACTTCCTGTCTAAGTTTCAAATATTTGTACTTTCGAGTAATATTTTTGACATTTTTTTTTTTTTTATCCATTTCAAGCTTTCCAAAAATATTTTTTTCAACGTCTCTCAATAAAAAATAAAAATTCGGAATAAATTGAAAAAATAATTGTACTATGTCGACGAAAGTGTGCCCCGATATGAAAATTTTTTTGTTTCTTTTTTTTGCAAATTCATTGACAATCAATCGATATTTTAGAAAATATAGAATTTGATAATCTTCACTTAAAACAAAAAAAAAACAAAAAAAATATTATATACCTATGAAAAGTGGTAAAAAAAAATTTGTTTGTTATTGGAGCAACTTTAATTTTATCGGGTGATGGGGTAACAAAAAAATCATTAACCGTATGCAAGATGGTTAGCGTTTGGCGGCTCGTTGAATCGGTATGGAATGCCCCATGTGTGAGCTGTCGCTGTCCCCACCTCGCCAGTTTCCTCGCTGCTTTTTCGTCAGGATTTTGTTTCCCACCACGGCCCAAATCGAATTTGAGACGGGACGATAGGATGGATACGATATATTGGCACTTATTGGACGGAAACCTGTGGCTGTCCAATTTCATCGAATGTACGAAACACAACCAGCAAGTCGAGTGACGCGATACGAAAATTCATTTTTTGTTAAATTAATTTTTTAACATAAATCCTTCGTAAAATAATATTATATATAATGAATAAACTATTCATGATATACACTAAAAATTTCAGACATATAATAATAAAATTAGAACGATTATTATTTTAATGCTATTTTAATATGAGTATTAAAAATGTACCTGCAGTCGTTGAAAAAAAAGGGAATTTTTTGTTAAAATTTCCACCCTACGGTGTACGTGAAAAATAATCGGTTGTTAGTCGTGGCGGAATTGAGTGTCGGCTAGAAATTCACGGGGATGGTATTATTCGAAAGACAGGGTGTACTCAAGGGCGAGAGGGGGTTGTCATGACTACATGAGAGATTTATCGGAGCACCTCGGCTTCGTCTTATCCATTTGGGAAGCGGCGCAGCATCCCCGACGTCGAGTCACGGTTCGGAACTTTCTCATAGTCCGTAGCTCCGGAAGCCCAAATTGGAAACCCCCGGAAGTTCATTTGCCACGAGGAATCCCATTGAATGCCACGATTCGCGAGAAATATTAAACTGCCGGTTAGTTACCGAAGCGTTTATGGAACAAAGACCCCCCTCCTCCCATCCTCCCAACAGGGTCCCAAACTTTGTCGACCAATTTTATCGAAGACCCTAAATTATTCCGATTCAATAAATTTACAAAAATTTCACATTTTACTTAAATAATTTTTTTTCACGTGGAATTTTGATGAATCAATGATGGATTAAATATTGATCGTGGCAAGCAAGGACAATCGAAGCGACACTTTAAGATTTTTTTTTCTTCCTCAGAGACACCGTGAAGAGATTTTCACTGGGTGAGGAAAAATCGTCATTCGAGGAGAAACTTCGGGGAAGCTGATATTTATTTACAGATTAAATACGTGGATTCTTACTGTGTGTGTGTGTCTGTCCGTTGAAAAACTTTGGCTTCGCAGCGAGATAATCCAACGCTGTTTAATCTATTTCGCTTCTTATAATTCAGCTGTTGGAACGAAGAAACTTTTTTACATCGTCGTGAGGGAGAAACGTTTGCCTGGTTCAGTGCTAAGTGGCTTTCTCGGGTGTTGACGATCCGGAATAACCACTGACTGGAACGATAATAGGAAAAGTATAAACTCCAAGATCAACCGAGGTAAATTTTTTTTTTTAATAAATTAAATGTGAAGCAAAAAAACAATTAATTGAATTTAGTTGTTACTTTTTTTTTTGTTGAATTTTCGATTTGAGGAAGACTCCATTTTTCTTCGAGTTTCTGAAAAAAAAAAAACCGGTAAATGTGTGGGAGCGACATCGAAACGCGAACAGAATTTTAATGATTGTAAGTGAATAATTGATTGTCAGGGAGCAAAAGGCAAAAGTTGAACCCGGGTCTGGATGTGATTCGATTTCGGAGCCCCCGGAGAGATGGCGAAGAGGGTGGAAGAAAAAGGTTTGCGACCCAGCTAATCAGCAATGAAGTCCTTCCGAGGGAAAATTCCTACTACAAATAAGGAGTTTCTTCTTTTTTTTTCATGCTCGATTTCAGACTGAACGTAAATTCCAGTCACGAGGAATTCCATTGACACAAAACCAAAGCTCGACATTAATCGAAGTACCAGGTTTTTTGTTGGTACTTCATTTTTTAAATTATTTACTCGCAAATTACCAGATACAAGACATTTTTTTAATTATTATAAATAAAGAATCCATTGAAATAGCTTCAAGACGATAAATTGCGAAAATTTCAGTCAACCTTTTTTCATGGTGAGGAAGATATTTCAAAATTACATATTTTTTTAAAGCCTAGATAATGCTTAACTTACTTGCGAAATTGGCAAATAAATGTGAATTTATAAATAATAATAATAATAATTCGGTGGTCGCAGGGAATTTTATAATTCTGTCCGTGAGAATACAGTTTCGGGACTCGGTTTCCAACCAATCGTTACTTATCCTACTTCTCCGTACACGTCCCCCTCAGCCTCAATAATGGCGGAAGAATCACGAATCCCCAGGGGGGACGGAGAAGGAAAAATGTCAAACTGGGAATGATTTTATCGCGGTATTTTCAGAACGATGTACGAGTCTCTCGAGATCCGAGCGGATGATTTATAAAGTTTTAATATTTTCACGGTGCATCGAATAATTTTATAATAAATAATCGGGCCGCGTAATTCAGTACAATTTTTCAGCAGAAAATACTCGTTCTGTAGTCCATAGAGACACGATTTATTTCTCCAATTACACCGACTATCATATCAGAAATATCCTGTATATATAATATATCTGCAATATCGCTGAAGTAAAAATATTAAAATTTCTCGACACTTGTCGTGTCACTCGTTACCGACAATACACTGAATAATAATTCTAAAGACTCATTTTTTTACGAAATAAATATTCCGTAACATCATACAATTTTGGTACAATTTTCAAAAATTCTGTATAAGTTGTGTCAAGTTTCGTAAGAGCGATCGTTACCTTGTGTATCACTCGAAATTAAATCGCGCAATTGGGACGAAAATTACCTCGCAAAGATCAATCAATGGTTTAGTAGGAACTTGAGGATCCGTCTACAAGATCAAAAACGGGCTCCCGTAGTCTCATTTTTTCCTTACTCATAGATTATTAACAATTATTCAACAATGAAGAAAAAGGAAAACCAACTTCAAAATCATTAATCAATCGTCCTCCCTTTAAGAAAAAAAAGTTTCGCGAGTTAGGCCAATCAGATTCTACGTACACTTGTGTTCGAGCACCGATGTGTGTGTCACACCACATAAATAGCTTTCGGGAACCTTTCAAAACCGTCCAAGATCCATGAAATATTCACCTCCCAACTAAATGAAAAAACATTAAAAGAAAAACTTGGGACAATTATAAAGTCTTTTTTTTTTAATTGAGCCTGAAATGAAGCCTAAACGGTGGTGGGATTTAAATATGTGCAGAATTCGAGGACGGCAAAAATAAAAAACGAGAATTCTAGGCCCCTTCATTCTGCAGTAGCAATAATCATAAATATATATATATATATATATATATATATATTTGTTGAATGTAATCGATTTGATGCATGCCAAGAAATTGACCGCTATATACTTTTTAATGGAAAAAAACATGAAAATTGTTCTCCTTCGTTCTCAAAAATTAATGTCTTTGCGAGTTCTTTGTGTTATATATCAAATACGAATGTTAATACTTGTAGCGAATATCACTCGTCGTGTTCTTTATAAGTTTACGATGAGGCGATACTGCATCACCCGCCATAATTAAATTTAATTATGTCCTAGGTCGACTTCATCGAGGTTTTCATTAAAACACTAGACAGCCCGATTTATCGAATCATGATTGACTCAAAAAACTGTTGTTCTTCGTTATCAGACCCGCGCTGCTTTCGGACATCGGTATAACTGCTGTTTTCTCACCCTTTGGCAATTTTGCCCGTGACTTAATATTTGGTTGCAATCCTTTCCAAAAGTTCTGAAAAAAAAAAAAAAAAAAAAAAAAAAAAAAAAAAAAAAAAAAAAAAAAACAAGATATTACAACCAATATATTCAACAGCTTGTTGTATATAAAGAATTTTCAAAGATTTATGAAAAATACTTCATTTCCTATTGAGAAAAAAATTTATGTCGTCGCATCCAGTAAAAAAAAAATGAGATTCTCAAATAGGCATGTCGGCATTTCGAAAAAATATTAATATACTATGGCAATGTACCTCTTTGATGGAGCCCGGCGTTGCCAGAACGTAATAAATTGCGTAAGCAGGTATCCAAATCATTGATGCGAAACTCAGGCCAAAACCTACAATTTCCGCCCACGTCGGATATTCATAGTTGTTTCCATACTTCAATGGGGAGTATTGCGCGCATTGGAATACGAAGATGAACTGAAAAAATGCATGTAATTTAATTAGGGCAGTAAAAAGATGACTAATCTCCCTTCTTGCACTCGTATCTCCGTATAAGCAATTATTTTGCTGGAAATAAATATTCAATTTAAATTTACGCTCACAGCCATCATAATCGGAGCAAAGTACACCCAGCAGATGTACCAAAACACATTGAGACGTATGCCCATCATTTGATGAACGCAGTCGCAAAATTTTTTAGCCCCAAAGATCCAGGCTATTGCGATCGTTTGGAAAAAACATACCCACAGTATCGACATTCCACTGACCGAATAAAAGTCCATCAGTTGGAAAATGTAAACGCCACCCTAAAACAAAAATCCATCAGTTTTTCTTGATTGCAACAACACTGTTAACACTTCTCATACCTTACTTTGCAAAATTTTATTTCTTCCGTAAAATAAAAAAAACTCACGTGAGTCACCATTGGAATACCCAGCAAGAACATCAAAACGCATATAGCGATGGTGAACTTCTTACGATGAGGTCGAAGAGTGTCCGGCCAATTGTCGACTACTCCAGTTATGAAAGATTCGACGATGCAGAACTCACTGTCGATTCCGAGGATCTAAAATGTAAAAAAAAAAAAAAAAAAACATTCCAATAAATTCTCAGCCTCAACTTAACAAAAATGTCGCACAACTTACTATGAGCATGCAGAAGAATATAGTGGCCCAAATCGGTGCACCAGGAAACTTGAGCACGACTTCTGGATACGTCAGGAAAACGAGTCCTGGTCCGCTCTTCACTACAGCATCAACGTCGGTCTCTTGCTCCATGGCAATGTGTCCCAGTATAGAAAACGTAACGCAACCGGCTAGCAATGAGGTCAGTGTATTGACGACGCAGGTGATCAGGGCGTCCCTAAAGAAATATAGCAAGATAGGTTGATGACAACTGTTACCTCAAAAGATTACTTGTTTTAAACTTAAAATTATGAATATGCGACGCATATGCTTGGAATCATGTATGACGACCAACGGTTCAACTTCGATCAGGGCGATTCCCTCGGTGAAACTGAAAGCAGGTCTGCGACTTCTGAAGAGATTTCATTTTTCCACATACTTGTAACAATTATGATGAAACTTGTTGTAAGAGCCAAGGGCAGGCAGCGCACCGGTGCCTATGCTATATGCAAAGAAGATCTGCGTGGCTCCGTCGATCCATGGACCCGGTGTTAAAAGTACCTCCCATCTCGGTGTGATGTAGTAGAGCAAACCAGCGTCAGCACCGTCCAAAGTCACGGCTCTTGCCAAAAGAATGAAAAGAACGACGTACGGGAACAAGGCTGAAAACCAGATGACCTTACCGCTCTGGTGAAGACCCCGCCTGATGATGAAGTAGACGAGTAACCATCCGAGCGTAAGACAACCCAACAGCTCCCACTGAATCCCACCGATCTCATTGATTCCACTGCTCATACCGAGAAGTCTTCGTCTGTAGAAAAAAAAATCCATCGACATAAGGTTCGAAAACCCTCTTCATTGATTCTTTCGCAAGAAAAAGTCCAAGATTTGACATACTCCCAGAATTCCTCGACCGGCGTTGTATGGTGGATCGCCAGACTTCCGCTGGTATTCGTACGACTCGAGTTGCCATTGGTGTATTCCAGAGTGGCGCTCGAGAAGTTGTGAATTTTATGAGTTTTCGATCCATTTGTTGCAGCCTCCGAACAGTTCTCGGTGTTCCACCAGTTTCCTGAATTATCCAAAATTGTATCGTCATGAAAAAGTGACGTAGACGAATATTGCGAATTACGCGACTGCTGTAGATGTAAATACCGCAACTGCTCCATGGCAAGTCAGGTAACCTCGTGAACGTGGCGATGAGGTAGAAAAGTGTCCAAGCTATTATTATACAGTAGTAAACATCCAGGAAGAATACTATCGTCATCGTGGCGTATCCAACCCCTGCCGATAAACAAATTCATTGTAGCTATTCACATTTTTATATTTGTCCTATTTACGAAGGTACAAACAAAAAGATGTTTACCTTGAAGAAGAGGACAGAGTTGGCCGACCAATGTCATTCCGCCAGCACCCAAGTACTGTCCGATCGCTACTTCTTGGAAGAATATTGGAATGCCGCAGAATATCATGGCGAGGCCGTAAGTGACGAGGAAAGCTCCTGAATAAATTAATTTTTTTTTCGTTAAACAAAAAAAACCTATTAAATTCATAAATAACCGAAAAAAAAAAAAAAAATGTATTGAATTCGTAAATGTTGAATAATTCTAATAATCGAACGGAAGCTTATACTAACCGCCACCGTTTTTGTAACACAAATAGGGAAATCTCCAGACATTTCCGAGTCCGACAGAGACGCTGATGCAAGAGAAAAGAAAGTCGAGTTTGTTGTCCCATCCGCCTCTCTCGGTGTCGTCGTCGCGCATCCCGGCATTGTTTTCTTTGCACTGGGCCGTCTCAGCGATTCGCTTGTTGACCGAGGAACGCGAGGACTCGCCGGCGTTCGAAGACTTCGCCTTGAACTCTATGAAAGTCTGATCCGGATCGACGACGGGCTCCCTCTCGTCGCCCCAATAATACATTTTTTCAGTCATCTTCTCCTGCAACGAATCCAACTTAAAAACAACGTCATGAAAAACAAAATTATAAAAGTCACGAAAAATGCATTAAATTATTTTTAATTCAATAATAAATCATCTAATGTACTTTTTATTTCAATTGAAGATTATTCTTGAATTATCGAATAATATACGGTAAAAAAACTTTTAATATGCTGGGGTTTGTCTCAACGGTACGTGGGTATGTCGGGGTGGCATTTGGTCTCGCGAAGGGCGCGAGTCCGTGTGCGAAATAACGCACACGAATTTATCTGTGTTCGCGCGCCGCGTTGAAAACAGGGGCCGGTCGGATGTGTAGAGTAAGGAACGCGCGACGAAGGGATGCTGAGAGCGCAAAATCAATAGTCACGCTTGCATCATATTCACGAGCTCCCGTGGTTCGCTCACGTGGAGCAACGATTGTTTCTTCAAATCTAACTCCAACGCGCCGACATGATAAATTCTTCAAAACAAAAAAAATATATATATTAATTTAATTACGTTTGTTTAAAATTTAATGAAGAATTGAAAAAAAAAATTTCTTCTTTTATTGGCTATTTTTTTCGGTCCTGACTCAAACGCACTGAGTGTAAATTATTTTTATTGATGTTAATATATCACTTTGCCACTTTACTGTTTATCTGTTATTTGATTTATCATGATGTTATCCATGGTAAACAGAGGGTTTTCGAGAGACAAACGATGAGAATACCGGTGAGGCTACACTAGGAGCGACCTACCTCACAGGGCTTGCCGATCTAGAATAACTCTTCGTAGTCAGACGGGCTGTGCTTCCTACCCTCTTTGCCAACGCATGCGCCTTTTTCTTCATCCCTTACCAGCTCCCCATTTCAGTCACAACGATTCCACCCTCCAAAAATTCACCGACCAACATGCTCACAATTAAATTGAACACTCAACCGAATAAATTACACCAAAACCTCTTTCATTTAATTTACTTTAAAATCAATGTCTAAAAATCATTTTAATCTACATTACTATTATCGAAAAATTTTCAATTGACTTTACTATTGAATTTTATTTTAATCTAGCAACTTCATGTGCGGAGACTCGATCAGTTTGATAATTAACTTATAAGAAACAAAATGATGCGCTTAAAACAAAAAAAATATCCATCTATAATTCAAAATAAATTCTACAAAATGATGCATCGTTTGCATTCGCAATGATCTTACGTTTGAGTGTAAAAAACGATTGTTCCAAAATAAAGTGTGATCATGTCAGATTCCTCATTGGAGGTCTGGTAGATCTATAAAATGTATGTTAGAAATCGAGCGCTGATTCAGAGTTATTAATCTTCAACATCCGCTCGACTTGTCGCTCGAGTAATTCGGTATGACGGTGTGACAACCCCGACGATTTCGCAATTGTCGAGGGGAATATTTGATCCGGTCTCGTTCGTTAGATTCGATAACGCCGGCCACTGTCGCCGACGTTCTCAGAGACTGCATCGACGACTTTCTCTTCGGTTCTTCATCGACCCCGTAGCTCGACGAGAATTTTGGTCTTGGCGTCCAGTTTGTCCCATAAGATATTGGATGAACTTCACGTTTCTGTATCGTTATTCGAGGATTCACAGCCTCGGTAGAAATTTCCGATCGACAATCGTCGCAGACCGAACTTATCTCGCTGTTGTCTTCGATTTCCCCAATTTTTTCCTTCGTCGATATGATCTCGATGAATCTGCAAAAAATCAGTAAAAACAAAAATAATTAGAAAATTATTTTTCAGTGGCTGCAGCATTAAAATAAATTTAAAAAAAAATCTCAAAGTGCTCCGGTCGTCTCGATGGTCAACGAACTTTTGTGAAATAAAATTCCAATCAAAGTCCAAAGATTCAAACATTTTTTGAACTCTCCCGGAGAGCCCGTCGACAATTGTCCGGACTCGATTGCCCGACAATGCGCAGCATAGAGTTCCAGCAGCGAGCAGCATCGAGATTATCCAGCTGATGAAACCAGCCGAAAGTATCGGAGCTTGAAGAGGTGTCGGATAAAACGTCGACCAGACTTTCTGCCACCAGGGAAATGTTATTTCTCGATATTCCGATTCCTGGATGATATCGATTCGATTGAATTTCATTTACGAATAAAAACAATATTACCGGAGATGAGTCGTCAAGATCACTAACGTTGCTCCAGTAAGACCAGATTGAACAGTAGATCACTCTTTGGAAGATCAACCAGAACCACAGGGCCGCATTGACGGCAATCCAACTGCAGCAGATCTTCGACGGGTGATTAAAAAAAAAAAAAAAAAAAAAAAAAAGCAAAACAATTAAATGAGCCACCTTAGAGAGTAAATTATTTGACAATTTTAGGAATAATAAACGTTGACTCAAAGTACTTGAAGAAATTTGTAGACGAGAGGCGCGTGAGCAACGATCGAAAGAAACTTGAATCTCGGAGGATTTTTCCAAAGAGCGATCAACGAGGCGGCGAAGACGATGAGCGAAGGGAATGTGTGAATAAAATCCGGGCCGACGGCGATTTTCGCATACTCCCGAAAGACACGATGACGAAGCAGGAGAATGTCTTGCGGCACCGATAGAAAAATTATTATCTGAGCGGGCAGAGCACTCAGACAGGACATATCTCACAGAGTGAGAATGAGTTGTTACACATCCGTCGGATTTTTACAATTCGTCGACGCCGTCGGTCGTCGATAAATCGCGAATTCGCTGTCTATCGATTATTCGGATTGACATTAAAATCCGAAGTGACTCCCTCGATGTGACGTTGAAGCTTGAGAGAAATAATCGAAGACGACTCGTCGCTCGTATTTTCGTTCGTGTTACACAGAACGCTTCTCGACACTCATTTTCCGTAACGACGTATCTCCGGTACGAAGTAATTTCCGGTTGAAAAATTCAATTTTTCCAAATCGAAAGCGACGTATTTCCACTCGATGATTTCTGGTCTGCAAAGAAGAGAAATTAAACACTGAGTAATTCAAATAAATTTTAATGGTTTATTAACAACAAAAAATAACGATAAAACGAACGTGTCGACCTAACAGAGCTTTTGGCATCGATTTCTATAATCGGATCAATAGAATCGATAGAAGCACGCAAGCTCAAGGATTAATGTTGGCGCGGCAAGTAGTTGCAGCTTTAAATTAATATATACACAGTACTATTTACAATCAACAGCTATAACAGTGACTTTTCTTTTTTCGCTCTAAATGAGGAAGTAATCCGGTCCGACGAAAGAACCGCATTTGGGAAAATCTTGAGGTGGAGCAATCATATCGCTGATCTCGCCGACCTGAAGAACAACGTCGAGTCCTCGAGTCCATTCCAAGGCGTGCTCATCACGTAACATCCAGTAACCTTCGGACATTGAAAATTTCACGTAATCTGCATTGTTATTAAAAATCCAAAGGGTAATAAAATTAATCGTAGATTCTCGGGGGAAATATCTAATGTCGATTGATTTTTCAAGGACTACACGCGCATAACTGGGCCATTATATAAAAGCACGAACATAACCGGAGAAGCTCATAAATTATTCTGTCGTTCCGAGAAAGCGGAAATGCATTTTCGATAATCAAATTGCACGACGATCAATAAATAAATAAAATAATTACCAGGATTGTCGGCCTTGAAGCGCAGAGCGACCGCTCCGAATTTAGGTACCACGACGGTGTCTTTCAGCGGTGGGCAAGACAACTTCCTGTCGAATAAAACTCCGCGATCGTCCATGGCTTCAACGTCTTTGAGACTCCTGCTTCTTCGAAAGTTCCGCGCGGCGACGACATGGAAACTGTAGCCGTGGAGATGATACACCAGGTCGTCGAGACCCGCTGAGGACAAGAAACGAAGAATTTAGCTCCCAGAGGAAAAAAAAAAAGAAACAAATTATCACTACAATTTTCTAAACCAACAAAACACCCTTTTTTACTCATTGTCATAATTCAACAAAAACCGATTTTTCTTTAAGCCAAACCCTGTTCTCTCTGTGTATCGGCGGAATTTTAAGGCATGAAAATTACAAACTCTTGGCGCGGAAAAAAAAACGGACAAAATTCGATATACATTGTTCGCGAGGCAAAGAACCGCAAGGGAAGAAAAAAGAATTAGAAAGAGCGAGAGGCTGGGATTCAACTGTCCCTTTTATGAGTCTCCACGTGCCGCCTCAAACATGTGGATCAAGGTCTTCTCAATGGTTACCCCCTCGACGGGACGCTACATAGGGCAAAGAAATCTTTTTTTCTCTTCCCCTTCCCTCGTCCCAAAGTCTGCGACGCGCACTTACCGTGGCGTTGCCCCGAGACAAAACGGGTTATTGGAATTGTCCAGGCTCGACCGAAGTCGACAATAAAGTGCGACACTCGAAATCTATTTTTTTTTTGTTGTTGTTTTTTTTTTTTTTTTGAATTGTTATTCTGCTAATTAAACGCGTCGAACAATAGCAATAGAATTTTTTTTTTTAATGGCAAAGTTTCACCGTTACCTTGATCGAAAATCACGATCTCGACAGTAGAACCCAATGGGATTTTTCTAACGTGAACGCATTCGCAGATTGCAGTGGAATCAGCCTTTCCGGTTGTTCCAGGTTCTTTGCAGCGGCTCGCCAATATTTTACCTTCACTGCCAAAAAAGTCGGGAGGGCAGAGAACGTTTTCAGGAATGTCGTCGTTCTGAGTCAATAGCGGAGATGACGGATAGGTGAACGTCGCATTACCGACGCTCAAAAGTCTCAGCTCGCCTTCGCCGTTTTCTGAAAACACACGATTCGTTTAATAAATATACTGAATTTTTCTTTGGAAAGTACCAATAAAATCTTCCCTCGAAAATCTCCTCCGGGAAAATTCATTCTGTAAATGTTTTAAGCGTTAAATAAAAAAAACGATAGTTTGGACTTGAGATCGCTCTTAACATGAAATACAAATTCGGTACGAACTTTAATGTTAAGTTTGATCTCAAGAGCCAGCTTGAATTTAAAAATATAAAAATTCGATTCTAAAAATGATGATGTTCATATTTCCGTGATCGTTTTTGAGAGATTTCTGCCATAGGTTATTAACGAACCTATAGAATCTGCATTCTGTGTGCTCTTATTTATCGGCAGATATATCGTGATATCCGTTCTAGAATTATTGAGCGGTGCAATCAAAGGTCTCGACGCTTTCACTTCAGTGACGCAGACGCTCCCTGGCGAAGCACAAGTCTCGATCGGATTCGTAGTCATGTGTGATTCGCTCACGCGCATTCCCGCGGCATCGACTTTCCCGGACAATTTTTCATTGCCTCTGATTTCACTTTCTGGATTTGCCTTGTACTTGAGAATCGCCGCTCCCGTCGTCGGAGTTCCCGAGCAAGACTTCGACGTCGAAAAGCTCATCGAGTACGATGATGCAGGTTTCACGGCCTTCAGAATAAAATCGGCCCTCTCGCCTGAAAATAATATACTCAAGTTGCAACGGCTGTGTTTTGCATCTCACATAATTTGCTCAGGGAAGATCACTCAGAGAATTAAATTCTGCAAGTGAACAATTTTTTTTCCATCCAAAGCAATGTATTCCCAGTGAAATGAGAAATATGAAATATATCACGCAGATATATTCTCGTTCGTGTAAAATTCGTAAATTTCGGTTTCATCACCTTTGGCCAGAGTTATCGACGAGACCTCTTGAGGAGAAACGGGATGACCGTCCAGAGCGATAAGAGCCAATGGATGACTCTCCACGGACAGAGTTATCGGACAGGAACCTGCTCCACCGGCGTGCGCGACTCTGAAACGATGTCTTCGTCCGGGAAGAACGGTGAAAATAGTCAGAGGTGTTTTTGGCCCGTTCGGTTGACGTCCCCGTCCGTTTATCAGCAGAGCAGCCGGATTTTTTCGAACCTCGCTCGACGAACCTTCAGCCACGATCGTATGGTGCCAGGGCGATACGAGAATCACGTGATCCGGATCGTCAATATCGTACAGCGATCGATGAGGTTCTCGTAGATCCGCTTGTCTCACGATCAACGAACCGAATATTCCGTTCGTCACGTCGGCAGCTAAAATTTATTTTTGAGATTTGAGTCTCAGATTTGAGTTTGAAAATTTTTCAAAGACGAGGTAACTTACACGAATGAGCGTGCCAAAGATGAGTTCCAGGTGCGGAAGCCCGAAATTTATACTGGAAAGTTGTGTAACTCGGTATCGGACATTGCGTCACCAGCGGGACACCGTCCATGCACGGAGTCTCAATCTGAGTCTGGCCACGCCAGTGAACGGCCGCTGTTTTTCCCGGAAGACGATTCACCACGTCAACAACGAGGATGTCGTTCTCGCAGACCTATAAAAAATAAAAATAAAATCGATAAATTAACATAAACTAATAATTAAATCGATGATAAATACTCATCAGAAAAAAAATCCTTAATTCTTTAATTTTTTTTCTGCCGACCGATTAGAACTTCTCAGAGGGAAGAATATTCTTCCTTTCTTATTTCAATTACCTGAATACTCGGACCGGGTAATCGTCGATTGGCGGTGAGAATTCCTCTTCGTAAACCATCGGCGGAAACGCAATGTCTGTCCATGCATGCTGTCTCGTTCGCGATGCAGCTTCCACAGGACCTGAAAAATTAATTATGTATTTTCTTAGTGTGCTAAAAAAAAGAAAAAAAAAAGAAGTGATTCCTCCTCGATTTTCCGAACGTTCAATTATGCCGTCGTCGTGGTTGAGTCTTCGTTGATTCGGAAAATCGAGGTTCCACTGTGGCCGACCAGCTCGACGTCTTGTCGCGTATATTCGCGCCGGACTATTGCATAATGGTAGCACCGCGTCGCTATAGCTTCTCTTCGAGCCACTGCACCATCTAATGATGTAACCGGTGCACGGTGTACACAATAAATATATATATATATATATATATATATATATGTTCAGTTTACGCTGCACTAAATTAATAAACCGGAGCGAAGCCGACACACGATTACATGTCTGATGTAATAATTACCTCGCGTATAAGACCATGGAGTCAAAGTGGGGAATATGGAGCAGCCCATATTCACCATTTGTACCGTAGTTCAAAATCTCTTACAGGGATCCAAAAATAATTTTTTTTTGTTTTTTCTTTATGCAGGTAAACTGCAATATGTTCGGATGTCGAGAAAGAATTTCGTCCCACAATTATCCCCTCGAGAAACGATGGTCTTACTCACTTGCTGAGCGACTGGAAGACTTCCAGAGTCAATTTCACTCGACATATCATCGGCCAGTCCAGGTGATGGCAAGGTCTGTCGCAGGATAGAAATGTTTGCTCTGGAAAAAAAAATAAAAAATAAAATAAAGTCCATTAGACACTCGTTTGTACCTCTGATAATTATCGATGGATCGACTATTTTTTTGTTTCTTTTCGTTTCATAAAATATATATTAAATAGTGGATATGTTTGTTTTTTATGAAAATGATTTCCCACGTGCGCCGATGACTTACTGGGTATGTGATTACAGAGATGTAAAAATGTCGCCGCGGAAATTATCATGCCCAGTACGACGAAGGTGCGAATTAAATAAGTTAGCAGCGGAACCCTTCGCTGTCTGTAGGGCGACGGTAGACCACATTCTCGCATAATCGGCGACATCTCCTCGTCACCCTGCTTTGTTAACTCGTGGTAACAAGCAGGTGACGACATTCTCTGAATTTTTCACAAAAAATTATCATATAAAAAAAAAAACGAAAAAAACGAAAAAAAAACGTTTCGTCGTCAAACCTTCGAGTGTCGAGTTGGAAACTCCAAAGCGGATAATTAATTGCTGGTATCTTAACTCATAGAACGGTCGAAGATACTAGGAAGTACAGCGCAGTTAAACCACCGGATGGGCAAAAAAAAAAAAAAATTTAATTTAAAAACAAAAAAACATTACATTTTCTTTTGCTTTGGATAGCTTGAAATAAAAATCTCGGGAAAAGTATTCCGTATGTGCACTGCGTGTACCTCCTTTACAATTACCGGGCACGCGATATACATTTTTATTAAATGATTAATTCGTTTATTTTATATTTATTCGACGAAGCTTCACTTTCACTTTCGACGAAGAGCATCGATTCCTGACTGGTCGCGATGGTTGGCTCTCTCTCTCTCTCTCTCTCTCTCTCGAGGCTCGTCGAGCCACCACCGATAACCGGAATTTTGGGCGGTATCCAGGTCAATGACGGTCACTTCACTTTCTTCATTCAATATTGAAAAAAAAAAATTAATGGACGATTAGAAGAAAAATTAAGATGAAAATATTTGACGAAAAAATGTCCAAGTCAGAAAATACACTTCGAGATCAAATTACCGGCGATTTAATAAATTAATTGAACTACCGTAATGATACGAAGAATAATTTCATTGTAACGAAGGATCGTTAATAAACAAAAAAATTCAGAACTCAAATTTAATATTTATTTGATCGACAATTCCTGAGCGAATATTTTGAAAAAAATTGTGACGACCCGCGCACTGCACAGCTTGACATGGAACCGTTGTGGGAAGAAAATAATTCACGCAGTAAAAGTACAGATGCGTAACAGAGTGATCGTGAAAAACATTGTTTGGTTAATATTTTCGAGCGAAAGTGAAAGTGACCGAAGGTAATTGAATTAAAGCATCGAATCATCGTTCACAATCTTATCCAAACAATTCGAATGAAATTTACTCGCCACGACTACGTTAAATTTTTCTGAAGTCGGAAAATCGCAAAAAAAACATCGGTATGGTTTTTAGTTTCGCGGAGAAAAAAATATGAAATAATTGATTATTAATTGTTCGAGGTTGTCGAGTCGGCGAGTCGGCGTTGTAAATGGGAGAAGTCGTAAATTAATAATCCACAAACCACCCCACGTGCTTTGGTTCCGCGTGCAGGAAACTCGAGTTTCCATGCAAAACCGGCGAACACGGTAACCGACTATCGACTGTGCAGTGAAAGAACAGATCGGCGGGTCCACCATACGCCGCTCGGACACGCAAGAAGGAGAAATTTTCTACCTCTACTATCATCGAGTGTTCACGTTTTGAGCCCATCCGTTTCAGGTGCGGAGTGGAATGATTTTTCAATCTACGGAGAAAGGGGGGGAAACGACCGGACCGCCTCAAAATATCACGGATTGTCAAAGGCTTCGGCGACGACGATAAATAAACTTTAAACACACGAAAATTCACCCAAGTTAGCGAGAGTTCGGAAACGGATCGCGAAGTCGTCCGGACAATTAATTCTAAAAGTAAAAATGACGTTTTCGATTTTGTAGGAAAAATGGCTTTTGGTTTTCTCGTGGAGGAAGCTATGTTAGAAAGTTAATGTTAAATCGGATGTGAATACATTATTCAAATTTCTACATCTCGTAAAATTGAAAGCGAAAATTATGAGGGCAAAATTTATTGATGATGGATTATTGAAATCTGGATAATTCGCTATTTTAATTTTTTTTTTTTTTTTCAACTAATGTCGAATCGTCGATTATTTTACCCGTGAACCTCTACATTCGACACATAAATTTCTGTTGAAATAAAAATAAAAATTTTCCAAAAAAATTTCGAATATTTTTAAATTGCCCAAAATCCCGAACGGAGCTATTACCAATGCGAACTGCATGTAAAGAGAAGCGACCACTCTGCTGGCGTACAAATTTTTTACCCGCTATCTTAAACTCTTTTTAAACCACAGCCGTTTAAAACAATGCGAGTCCGGCATAGAAATTAGGTCAGATAAAAAAAACCGCGTTTCGCAAAGTTCCACACTATTTCAAATACTCTGACTGAAAAAATCCGACAATTTTTATTTACCAAAACACAGCTTCCTCTATGAAAGACCAAACAAAAAATTGAAGAAATTTCTTTGACTAGACTTTCACCTTCCACAAAAAAAAAAAAAAAAAAAAAAACCAAATCACGGTTCGCAGATCGAACCAGCGCTTCTACAAAAACGAAAGTGAAGATAGATAATTTATCGACGGTGCATGAAACTTTCGTCCGGAGAGTCAACATTGACGAACGTTGAGAATAAAGTAAAGGAAAAAAAAAAAAAAAACAAAAAAAACGACGCTCAGATGTGATGTAACGGGTCTCTCGAAACGTGTGCACATTCGAATATGTGTCAGACGGTCAGAAGAGTGAAAGTTGCGAGTGGTTCCTCGGACCGCGACCGTGCGGGACAAGAATCCGTACAAAGATATAAATTGCGTCCACGTGGGAACGCGACTGCGTCGAGAGTAGGAAGAAAAATCATGTTGAAGAGTGAACAGCCTGCCTGCGGACGGGCGTTCGGCTGGCCGAGCACTTTCATTGCTCGACCTTTCTCCTTTTTTTTTTCTCCATCGGTTTGAACCAGCGAGGAAGCTGCGAGTCAGCAGTTTCGCTTTCGCTGCTCGACGCGGCTTCTCCGCGTCGCTCCGCCATTTCTCCCACACGCCGCTGAGGCCATCTGTGATTAGTCGCCGGCGGACTTCTCCGGAAAGCAAGTACCACTTGCCGATGACTCGGGCCTTCAGAGTCCGCCTCTTTCTTCTTTTTTTTTCACCCCCCCCCGCGCGATTTCTTCTCCCGACGTTTCTTCCGCTCGCCGAATTACGGTCGATAATTTACCGTAGCGGCGCGTCGAGCGTCGTTTAATTTCGTCGTGGAATCCGAGATGGTTGAGACGACACTTTCTAACACCTCTCGCGAGGCACCAAGTTTTTCTTCGACGCCGTCGTTTTCCGCGCGATTGTTTCTCCAACCATTTTTCCGTAGCGCACATCTCACATCCAACTTCGTTTACGGTCGTAATTTCCTGCGGACAAACTTTCATGTAATTAAACCGGTAATAAATTCTTTATATATGGGCGATGGAAAAAATAAAAATATTTTTTTTTAAATGTTAAAATTTGTCGCGGAAGCTTTCTAATATTATTACTGTGTAGCGTCGATACTTTCTACAACCGACGTACAACTGATCTGGTTTACTCTGTACGCGATTAATTTGGGTCACCGGGCAAGACAAGCGCAGGTTTCCGAGCGAGAAAAATTGTTAAAGAAAAAAAAAAAAAAAAAAAAAAAGGGTGAACGACGGTGAAGCGGAAACCCGCTACGTTTCCGTAACGTTAGATTGGGAGAAACTTGGGAAAAGTTGCGCTTCGCGACCGCGTTCTGTCGCGGTTAAAAAAAAAAAAAAAAAAAATCCGAAATTCTCAACGCTCTTAGACTTGCGTCTCAAACTCGTAGACTCGCGAAAATGTTTGCAATTACATTTTTCTATCTCGGCATTATCCGACATTTTTCGTATCATTATTTATTTCGCACTGCTCAGCGAATATTTATTAACCTGAAAGCCGACAAAATAAATGACCGAGTCTCGAAAGTTTCGAGAAAACAACGGAGAGGTTTCTCTCTGTTATATTCTCGGTCGCAACAACGCTCGTCGTAATAATGGACGGAGAGGCGAAAGTAAATATGGCGTTACGAAATCGAGAATTATTTGCGTGGTCACGGAAAAAAAAAAAAAAAACACAAAAAACGCGTTCTTTATTCGCCCACGATTTAACTAAATATCGTCCGCATTGATTGGACGACGATAATTTGTGATTGCAAAAGTCACGATCTCTCATCGCTGACAAAGTATTCTTTGGCCGTCCTTTGTTCCGCCTCGCTCGGCCCAAGCGTATATATATATATTTATATATATATATATACACACACACACATATGGTCGCTGTAAATCGCAGTTCTTAGACGGTAACGCGAAGCGTAAACTGCGAATCGTTATCGTTAAATGGTTGTTGCAATTTACGACCGCCTTGTTTCCCTGAAAGTGTTGTCGAACTGACGTGAATTCTCCTCTATGTTGCTCGTTAGAAACAAAGAAGCATATTTCCTGCTTTCGCGGCAAACGGACGAGAATACTCGAGCGTTCGTCCAACACGTGTGTCAACGTGGGTTGCTTTGTTTGTTCCATGCTGCGGGACGATTATTAGCTCGGTGATTTACCGAGTCGATAAAATGTTGTAGTCGATCGAAATGATCGCTCAGACAACTCTGTATTAGAAATAATGATCACATTAGATTTAACTGTCGCGCGATGTTTTTTTTTTGTCACGTGCATAGAAACAAAAATATTTTATTTACGAATAAAATATTATCTGTAAATTGCGAAGCGTCCTCCGTGACAATAATTCGGAGGATCCTTGTCTGAATAAATCGAATTAATAATTCAATCGATGACACTACTGTAAAATGACAATTTATATGCTGGAAGATATAATAAGGAGAATTTTACTAACCTGGAACAGGCGTGAGATAAATTATCGTCGCTACGACCGAGCCGAGTCCAACGAAGATGGCAAATCTGAACATTTCGGGCACGCGTACGACACGTTCGATCGTGAATGCCTGTTCTTCACCGGCGGAAACTGGACCGATATTTCAAGATGAAACGAACGTTACGGTGAGCGGGAATTTAATGGTGTTATGAGACGGGAAGAGCAGTCACTGGTATCGCAGTCACGGATACACTAGTGGCGTGTGCCACGAGCAAGTTCATTGCCAGAGAGAGAGTTGATCTTCGCGATTGAAAAAGAAGAAAGATTTCCCGTGTACAACACGCTATATATAGTGATGGAGTGCAACGCATGCACGCTACGACTATGTGTGCGCGGTACTTAACGGTAAACACACGATCGTAGCGAATTAACCGTGCGCGTGCGCAAAAAAAAAAAAAAAAAAACCGGATCTTCACCGGCTCGAGCGCGCCTTCGTGATATTTACCCCTTCCGCCTGATCTTATCCGTGTCCGAGCCGTTCTCATCATCCTTTCTCGCAAGCAAACACCATGCCGAGCGTACTCGCTTCCCAGGTGAACGTAACTTCCCGCGAAGTAAACAGGTAGTCGCTTCTATCGTTGATACGAGCGATAATTTGTACGAGCTCAGAGGGCGCAGCAATCGGATAGGAGCGGTTCCGGTTTCCGCCGCTACGAGCGCCACTGTCGGACCGTAAACACAAACGGATTTTCCCGCTTTTTTTTGCGATCGCTCGCGAGCCGGCGACCTCCTCGGTAAGAGCGTCGATTACAAAGCTTTTAAAGTTTATTTAACGATCGGGGGACTTTGAGAATCCTCGAATACATCAGCCGCGAGACTCTACGGATTTTTTCGAACGATCGATTCGTTCCAGCGTGCGAGTTTCATTGATAAGTTTCGGTTCATCGTCGACCCCGTCGCGGAACGTTAACCTCGGAAGTCCGAGATTCACCGCTGCAATCGTTTCCAACGTTATCGTAGTACTTAATCGAAGATTGAGTGAGTCGGTGTGCGAGCTGTGATACTCTAGAAGGAACAAAATGCCACTTCCGAAGGTAACTAATTCGTTAAACTGTTACGTTATTTTTTAAGTTTTTCGATATTATTGCGTTTCAATTATCGAGTGATTTGATTGGTCTGTTCTATCCAATAACGCTCCTGTCTGGCGAAAGGAGCCAATGAAATCGTTTCCACGGTTGGATCGAAAATTTTCAACACATTGATATATATATATATATATATATACTTATTTTTTTCAGAAGAGCAGCGGTTGGGAAGATCTTTCATTAGCTTTCGATGACTTTGAAGCTGCTCCGAAACGGGTCAAGCGAATAAAGAAAGAATCTTCCGTAGAGGAGATCTTTTCGGCTGGCGTTAACGTTGGAACAGTCAAGGAACGGGGCATCGAGAGTCTTTCGTGTCTGATAGAAGAATGCGGTCCGACAAAGTGCTCAGATTTATCAGTCAGCAAGCAGAAACAGAAAGAAATTATCGATTGGTTTGCGAGTCGCACCCGTTCAGAAAAACCCAGGCTTCTCGTCATCGCCGGACCGTCGGGTTGTGGAAAAACTTCGGCCTTCAAAGTCATCGCTGGAGAAAACAATTACGAGGTCGTGGAATGGACTTCGCCCACTGATTCCGTGGCTTCCGAGAATTGTACGTGCTTTCTCGTTCTCTTCTCTGACAGAAAAATTTAATATTATTATGTCGACAAAATTATAGCGTCTGTATCCTGTTTAAATGTTAAAAATTAAGACCGTACGGGAAAATGTGTTCCAGACTTACCACAAAAACAAGGAGACAAGTTCTTAGATTTCCTGATAAGAGCTACACGGTACAATTCTCTTCTGCAAACGAAATCTCGGCGGATCCTGCTTGTCAAAGATATACCAAACGTGTATTTTGTTAAGCCCGAGGACTTTGTCACCGTGTTACAGTGAGTGGTAGTTTTTTTTTTAAATTTGTTAATTCGATACTGTTCACCTTGTTGAATATTAGCATTCTTTCTTTATGCAAGGCATTATTTTGAATACGGCAAGGCACCCTTAGTGTTTGTATGCACGGACGGAGGAAGTTCGAGAGCCCTGAAAACTTTATTCCCTGCAAATGTGAGGGAACGTTTTAATGTCGAGGTAATAAGGTAAATCTTTCCGTCTTTAATGGTTTATTAATAAAGTCGATTAGTTTACACGCTCGGTAAACATAAGCTCACCGATGGTCGTGCGATTTCTCCACGCAGGCCAAATTATGAGGCTGTAATTCAAAGTTCATTTGCGTTCAAAGCTTTTATGAAAAATCATTTTTTACGATTATCTGTGTTCCTCGTAGGAGGAATCTTTGAGATTGACAAAAATATAATCGCGTTCGAAAAATATTACTGTTAAAAAATAGTGTGAACTCCACGACGCAGACAGCAATGAAAAATATGCTCAAACGAGTTTCCCCTATACTGAATTCCCGAGGGAGTCACATGATCAATGTAACACAGCACAACATAGACGAAGTACTGTCGAATAGCACGGGTGATGTGAGAAGTGCTATTCTGAATTTAATCTTCAGTGCCCTGAAAGGTATGTTAAAATCATTGACCTTGTTGAAACGCCACTTATAATTTTGGTGATTTCAATAGAACGTTTTACCTTAATTTTCAGTGCCCGATAGTACGTTGAAAAGCGGATGCCAAAGTCGAGAAGAAAGCTTGGGCCTTTTGCACGGGGTCGGTCGTGTTATCAATCCAAAACGTAAGAAAAAAAAGTGATAAAAAATTGCATGTAATTTCAATTGTTGAATAATTCCTGCGCGTCAAGTGAACTGTGTCTGAAACGGCGAATAGACTTTGAATAATAACAATTTCATCAGGAATGCAGGACGGTGATTCTTGGAAATTCGTTCATGACCCGGAAGAAATGGCCTCATACTTTCGTTCCCACTCGACGGTATTCTTGCACTTTCTTCATGAAAATTACATGAATACAATGGGGACCATCGAGGAAATTGAAACATGCGCTGACGTTTTAAGTTTGTCGGACATTATTGCGTTCGAGTGGAGGGTGAGTGATTTATCTAGTTTATATTTAAAAATCGAGTCTATAAAGTCGTCGATTGTCGGTGAAAGGTGGACTTTAATAGGTCGATAATAAATAAATCAATCTATCGCAGGACGCGAACTTAATCAAGCTTAACTTGTCGCTCTGTATACGGGGTGTTATGGTGGCTAACAAAAAACCTGTCAGTGGATGGAATCCAGTCAAGAAACCACGCACGGAGGAAGTGAAAGTGTAAGTTTTAACGATTTGATAGCGCACATATTTCCAGCCAATTCACGATAAGATGCATTTATTCTGCAGTCAAAGGAATGTTGCAGCGGCTGAGGACCGATGGTATAAGTCGATAATCTGCCCGAAAGCTGATCGTGCCGTGTTGAACTTGGATGATACGGTCATTGAGCAGAACAGCGACGATTCCTTATAATATTCGTGATAGCAAACACTTGGTCCTTTTTCTATTTCATATCATTGTTGCACCTATGAAAAGAATACGGTAAATAAATATTTGTATCGAATATAGTTCGCATTACCGTCGAATTATTATTCTCGATCTATACGCATAGTTAAAATCAGCTAAAAATTAATTACTTTTGGTGCTGTAAGCCTTAATGCAAAAGTACCGTGACGAAATCTCCACAATTTCTTTATTTATTCGAGTGGAATAATAATAACAAAATCTCCGTCATTGCACGCAGCTTGAATTAGTCCTGACCCGGTCAATTCGGTTATTAACATTGCAAACTCGGATCTACGATTGCAATAGTGTAGAATACATGTCCATCTTCGTTGATGATAAAACTGATGAAAGGATGGTCCACGGCGAAAGACATATCGTACGGACCACTGCTTTTCATCTCTGGTTCTGCAAATTATAATTTTTTTTTCTTCATGTTTCAGATACAGCATGGCAATATTTCTGAGCGGTTGACTCGATTTTAAAAGCAATCATACACATCCGAAATATTGGAATCTCACCGAATAGATCCATGACTCGCGTTCCCATCTCATCGATGGAAAGGGCGTTTCTGTAAACGATTTTCTTGATCTTCAATGGTCTCCTATCGGTTAGCGAGCTGAAGTCCGCTGAGTCTGTGAAAAAATCTCCCAAACCCAACTACGAAAAGAAAAGCCAATATATTCTGCTCGGTAGAACGATCGATAAAGTCACTTTGCGATCAAACAATTTCCTCGCTACACTGTAACAGCGACACTCACTTTGTTGAAAAGCGGCGTAACATTCGTCCGACTTTCGATCTGGAATTTCGGCAGTAAAAGTTCAATATTCCGTTCAACCCCTCGATGAAGTTGCTCTACACTGATACTTTGTATGTTCCGTACTAATTCAGAAAAGCCATCGATCTCATTCGGGAGAACAATGAACATGCTAACTGGAGCGCTTATCGGATCGAGCCCCATCTGCCGAACGAAAAACAGATAGTAAAAAACGCTGCAACCGTTGAAAAATCAATAACCGCTTAATATTATTATTGAGGGCTGAAACTTTCAGGAATTTTTTTTTTCTCACCATGAACAATATTTTAGAGTCGCGTTGACAAAAAAAAATGGTTAAATTTATTTTTGGCCCAGTCTAGTGCAGCAGCCACATGTCGGATGAACTTTTGTAACAAGTATTTTACTCGCCCTGCTAACTTACCGCGTAAGGTATCTCGATGAATTTTGAATTGACTTCGGGTAGTTCGCCGTATCGATAGTTGCCAATTTTCCGCATAGTCGGCACCTCCTTTACTGCTACACTACTCAAATGAAAAGGACGCGTCTTGGTCTCTTCTTCATTAAAATTTTGAGTCCAACTTCCCGAGAAAAGAGCCCTATGAAACAATATTATAGTAGGCTTGGATTGGGTGTCACCTATTGGAATTAAAAAAAAAAAAAAACAAAAAAATAGTTAATTAATTATCGTGAAGCATTTTTATTGATCTTAACGACGTTACTTCCGGTACGAAAATCGAAATACGTTTTACTTTAACACAGCTCATAGCGTGCATAAAATCTCTGATAAATGAAATTTTTGGAAAAATCGAACAGCTCCAGAATAATTTCCTTACTCTTTTCGACGAATTCTACCATGAGAACGGTAGAGTAACGGTTACTGTAGTCATTGAGTCGATCCTCGATCACGTTTGGACCCCTTATATCCTGGGTGCTAATGTCTACGTCCAACGGATATAACTTCTCTTTAAAATCGTCGGTTAGTAAATAAGGATTTTCATGTAGAAAAAATGTTCCGAGCTTGAACCATTGAACCACGTTTACCTTAAATAGAAGGAATTGTTGATTTAAATTTGTTTTTTGCACGCATCTTGCCAGTACGGAATAATGTGATAAATATCAATTTTTCAGGAACTTTTGGATGGTGACGATGGTTGGACAAAAGGTGTGTGACAATTCGGACGTGTCGTTGGGACGAGGTTGGTCATCGAAAGTCATCGAAAGATTGATTCCACGGCATCGCTATCGTTGAAGACTCACCGTGGAGTTGTCCGTCCAAAATTCAGGCTTTCTTCCAAGACCAACCGTGTTCACATCCGCACTATTTAATGTGACCTGCTTTCTGAACTCGTCGGGTGAATCCAAAGTGAGGATGTCTATTGTTTCATTTAAAATGAGCGGCGAGTAGATCAAGTTTCCCGTTAGATCTTCGGCTATGATCTGGGGGAATATTTTTTATTAATTAACTAAGTTGAAATATTTAAAAATTTTTATTAATTACTCGGAAATATTTCCCCGCCGCGGTGGGGATCGTTTCTGTAGGCGTCCGAATTCCGCTCGCCAAAATAGCGAAGCTTTCCATGCTCCATGTTATCACGCCCAGAAGTAATACTTGAAAAAAAAAAAAAAAAAAAAAAAAAAAAAAAAAAAAAAACGATCAATTGATCCGTTATTGTGTCAGATGTTTTATAAAATTCGAATTAGTTTGCAAGGAGCGTGAGCCTTTCGGCTTAAAACTATTAAAAGTTTTAAGCCTTCCGGTACTTATTAAAATTAACGCAATTGTAACATGATTGCTCTGTTTTTTTATTACTCACGCATACGCATGTTAATCGGTGTTCCAAGATTCTCTTCGGGAAAATAAAATTGAACGACTGCGGAAGCTCGCCGTACGAACACTCATGCATAACAGTAAAACTATCGAGAGAAGTGCGGCTATTTATATTAAAAATTTGAGCAATCTCATTCAAAGATACACGTGTGGATTTCCGTCGACCCTACGATTCGTTTTATTGACGTAATAAAATGGAGCTTCGCGCACCTGTGTCTATTCCCGCGACTGACTGCGCGCCACTTGTACAATGCCTTAAAAAAAAATCGAGTTCAAAGTTAGAACGAAAAAATACTTTTCTTTTTTTTTTTCAACCAAGTGAAACGGTACTCCGAGCACTTGTAATTTCGATTAAATCAATAATATATATATATATCATCATCATCAAAAAACGATTCGTTACCATATGTATGATACTATAACGAATTTTTCTATTTAATATGATTCTTCTATCTAAGAAAGAACATGTTGAGTAATTATTTGTATAGAATTTTCTTTGCATTACCGTCGAATCAATATTCCCGATCTATAACGCATGATTAAAAAACGCTCGAAAATTGATTAGATTTGTGATCTTTTTTTGTTTTCATTTCATTTTCTTCGGTAGACTTTTGTTGCTGTAATCTTCGTGCGCGAGTACTGTAACGCTAATAATTGCAATTTCTTTATTCACATAGAGTAATAATAACAAAATTCTCATTGAGTTTTTCGATTATTAACATTCCAAACTCGGATCTACGATTGCCGCAGTTAAAAATAAATATCCGTTCTCGTCGATGATAAGACTGATAAAAGGATGATCCACGACGAAAGACGCATGGCGCGATCCACTGCTCTTCGTGTTGTGTTCTGCAAAATTTAATGAAATTTTTTGTTTTGTTTATGTTTCAGATACAGCGTGGCAATATTTTTGACGGGTCGATTCGATTTTAAATCGAGTCATGCATCTCTAAAATTTGGGAGTATTACCGTGCGGAGCGATGGGTTGAGTTCCCCTCTCATCGAAATTGAGGACGGTCCTGGAAAAAATCTCGTCGATCTTCAATGGTAGCCGACTAATTGATCTAAAGTCCGCTGAGTTTGTTAAAAAATGTCCGTAACCCAACTAAGGAAAGAAAAGTCAATATATTCTGCTTCGTGCTTCACCGTAAATCCGATACTCACTTCTTTCAAACACGGCGCAATATTTATCGTACTTTCGATCCCGAATTTCGGAAGTAAAAGTTCAATCTTCGCTTTCGTCCCCGAATGAAGTTCGTCGAGACTGACTTTGTTTATGTTCGTTATCAACTCGGAAAGGCCATTGATATTATTCGGGAGGATGATGAACATGCTGACTGGAGTCCTCTTGGAATTTCGCGCCATCTGCCGAACAAAAAACAGATAGTGCAGCAGCTTGGACTGTGGCAAAAAAAAAAAATTGTTGAATTTTTTTGGCCCAGTCTAGTGCAGCAGCTACATGTCGGATGAACTTTTGTAACGAGTATTGTACTCGCCCAGTCAACTTACCGCGTAAGGTACCTCGATGAATTTTGAATTGACTCTGGGTAGTTCGCCGTATCGATAGTTGCCAATTGTCCGCATAGTCGGCATCTTCTTTACTGCTACACTACTCAAATGAAAAGGACGCATCTCGGTGTCTTCTTCGTTGAACGGGTGGGCCCAATCGTCAGCGAAATACGCCCTTTGTACGAATAATAGAGAAGGCTTGCGTTTTGTATAGCCTTCAAAGATCCAAAAAAAAAAACATTGTTCATCAAACATTGAAATACTTTTTCAAAATGTCGATGAGCTCATAGCGTGAATAAATTCTCCGATAGATGAAATCTCTGGAAAAATCTCATCAGCGGACAGAATAAATTACTTACTCTTTTCAACGAATTTTGCGGCGACAAAGCTCGCGTGACTGTCAGTGTATTCATTGAGAACATCGTCGATCCAGTTTTGCTTCCTGATATCCGAGACGTTAGAGTATGCTCCGATCGAACGCATCACGGTTCGAAATTCATTTTTCAATGAATCATTTAGATGTTGAAAAAGTGTTCCCATTTTCACCCAGGCATGTTTATTGACCTTATTCAATGAAAGGAATTATTAGCTTAAAATCATTAGTAAATTTATCAGCGGCAAAAATTATAAGCAAAAACGGCATGGACTAATGAGACAAATATCTATTTTTCAGGAACTTTTGGATGGTGGCGGCTGATGAAAAAAACCTCTGTGACAATCCGGATGTGTCGTTGGGACAAGGTCGATAATCAAAAGTTATCGAAACATTGATTTATCGCTATCACTATCGGCGAAGACTCACCGTGGAGTTGACTTTCCAAAATTTGCGGTTTCCTCTAAAAACAGGTTTGTGCACAGACACAAAATTTGACATGACCTTCCTTCTGATCCGGCCAGGTAAATTCCAAGTCAACGCGTTTATTACGTCATTTAATACTGAAGGGGAGTAGAAAAAGTTTCCTCTTGTTCTTTTGGCTATGACCTGTAGCGAGTAATGTTTTCATTAATTAACTGCGCTGCAATTCTTACAAATTGATTGATTACTTTGAAACATGTTCCTGCCACGATGGGGGTTGTTTTCGTAGGTGTCCGATTTTCGAGTGCCAGAATAGCGGAGCTTGTCATGTGCAATGTTATCACGGCCAGAAGCAATACTCGAAAAAAAAAATAACACGATCAATTGATCCGTTATTTGTAAGCCTCTTTGTAAAAAGTTTTAAGATTTTAAGTAGCGAATTTTTGCTCATTGAAAGCTCATTGAAAGCGTTTTGTAAAAATGAAAAGATTCAACTTCGTTGAGAAAGCCAGATGGAAATTTCGATTTTCAATTTTCTATTTATTTTTTTTACCATATCAAAGCTTCCTTCATGTTTTTTTTCTTTTTTAATAATTTTTTTTATAAAGGCATGATCGTTTGTAATCGACAAAAAGCCTTCGGTACTTAAGAAAATTAACGCAATTATAACATGCTTTGATTTTTTACTTACAGATACGCATGTTAATCGTTGTTCCAAGATTCTCTTCACGAAAATAAGATTGAGCTACTCAAGAAGCTCACCGTTAGAACAATCATACTTTGTTAAAACTGTCGAGAAAAAATGCGGCTATTTATATTGAAACTTCAAGCCATGCCATCCGAGGATAGAGGTGTGTGTGTGTGTGTGGATTTGAGTCAACCCTACAACGTGTTTTGTCAAGGTAATAAAAATAAGCCTCGCACACCTGTGTGTATTCTTCGCGACTGACTAAGTGCCACTTGTACAATGTTTTATAACAAAAAAAAATTGAATTCAAAGTTAGACCCAAAAAGATTTTCATGTTTTAACCTTTTTTAACAAAGTGAAACGGTACATACTCATCGAAAGGACTTTTATCCTTAATGTGATTTTTCTATCTGTAGAAAGAGTATATTTTGCCTTACCGTCGAATTACCATTCTCGATCGACACGCACGATTTAAAACAGCTCGAACATTTATTAGATCAGCGAACTTTTTATTTCTACATTTTCTTCTGCAATAAATTTTCGTTGCCCGAATCTAAATGCAATAGTATTGTAACAAAATAACTGCGATATCTTTATTTATTCAAATGGAGTAATGACAACCAAATTCTCGTCACTGCAAGCAGCTTGAATTATTTCTGACCCCAGTTGTTCGCTCATCCGGATTCCGAACTCGGATCTACGACTGCGATAGTGAAAAATTGATGTTCATCATCGTTCATAATAATACTGATGAAAGGATGGTTCACGGTGAAAGATATATCCCCCGGTCCACAGCTCTCCATCTGGTATACTGCAAGAAATATATATATATATATATTTTTTTGTTTTTTTCATGTTTCAGATAAAAAATGACAATATTTCGTCAATTTTGGATGCAACAATGCGACTCTAAAATTTGTGAATCTCACCAGGATTACGCGTGGCTCGAGTTCCCAGCTCATCGATATCAAAGGCAGTCGTCGTGTGAACCATCTTGCCGATCTTCAATGATCTTTTATCGGTAATTACGCTAAAGTTAGCTGAGTCCGTCATCAAATCTCCCAGATCCAACTACGGAGAAAGGAGCCGATATATTCTGCTCGGTACAACGATCCACCAGCAATTTTACCATCGAGAAAATTTTCGTACTTCACTGTAACAACGACACTCACTTGGTTGAGACACGGCGCAAGATCAATCGTACTTTCGATACGGAATTTTGGCAGTAAAAGTTCAATCTTTCTTTTCTGCCCCTGGCGAAGTTTCTGTAAGCTGATTTTTTGGATGTTCCTTATCAATTGAGAAATTCCACTGATCTCATCCGGGAGAATGATGAACATGCTAACCGGAGGCTCTTCAGAATCGAGCCCCAACTGCCTAACAAAAAACACATAGCGAAATTAATTGTTTTACAAACTTTTGTAACAAATATTTTACTCGCTATGTTAACTTGCCGCGTAGGGTATTTCGATGAATTTTGATTTGACTTCGGGTAGTTCGCCGTATAAATAATTGCCAATCCTTCGCATAGTTGGAACGTTCTTCGTGTTCTTACCGTTCACATGGAAGGGACGCATTTCCGTCTCGTTTTCATTGAAGATGTGGGTCCAATTGCTCTCGAAATTGGCCGCACTCACGAATAACAGAGCGGGCTCGCGATTGAAGCCAGCTGTGAAAATTCAAGAAAACATTGTTCACGTATTTTGGTAAGCTTTTTTTTATCCTCATGACTTTACTTGCGATACGGAAATCTGATTCTCTAAACCGGAAGTGACGAATGAAGTAAAATAATTGGAATTTTCATTTTTCGTTTTAAAAATTTCACAGGTCAAGGCGTCCAAAAGTCTCGGATGAAAGAAATTTCAGGAAAAATCCAGCAGCGACAGAAACAGAAACTTACTCTTGTCAACGAGTTCTGTGACGAGATGGCTCATTGGAACTGTATTCCAGCCTTCGAAAGACCCGCTGATCTCGTCTCTCTCATTAGTGGCTTTAACGTCCACATGCAACCGCTTCAAGTGCGAAGAAAATTTGTCGTTGAGGGAAAAATGTTTCGCTCGGAAAATTGTGTTCCAAGCGTCCCACTGAAGTTCCTCATTATCCTTCAAGAAAATGAAGGATTAGCTGTGAATCGTTTTTCGCAAGCAAATTGCCAATAAAGGATCCGGGAAGGAAAAATTGCATAACGGAGCGAAACTGGATAATGAGAAAACAAAAAAACGCAATTCTCCAGCCGAACAGAGCTGAATCCGCATGTGTCGGAACGAAATGTGACTCATAAAAAATGATTGAAAGATTGGATTTTGCCCTCGCCCGCGGTGAAGACCTACCGTTGAGTCGACCTTCCAATAGTCGTGGTTATATCGATGATTATGGACGGACGTTTCCATAGAATATTGGCGAAACTTTCTTCTGCTCTTTGCAGTTAAACTGAAAAAAATCAGGCCCATTGCCCGATTGAAGATGACCGGTGAGTAGCCCAAGTTTCCTGTTAAATTTTCGGCCATGACCTGGAGGGAGGGTTGAATTAATCAACTGCTTTGCGATCCTTAAAAATGTATTGATTACTTGGAAACATCTCCCAGCCAAAGTTGAGATCCTTTTGGTAGATTGCTGTATTTCTCTCGTCGATATCGCAGAACTTGCCACGTGCAATATTATCACGCCCAGAAGCAATACTTAAAAAAAAAAACAAAAAAATTCAATTGAATCAGTCATTCTCTGTCTAAAAGTTTCATGAAATTGTAATAAGTTTCGATGAAGCTGCAGCTACGAATTTTTCGAAAAAATTCCCTGACCTAACAACCCGATTATAAAAAGTTTTAACCTACCGCGTATCGAATCTTCGTTCAATGAGGATTTAATAATTTTCCATGATACAAGCTTCGAATTATTCGCATTGGAAGTTAGATTAATTACAAAAAAACAAAAAAAAAAAAACAAAAAAAAAACTATAAAAATTCACTAACGTACGTCGAAATATTTCTTAATGTTATTATTATTTTCGATAACGCAGAAGACAATTACGAATACTGGCGCTGTTTTTGTGAAGGAGCAAAGAAAAAGGCATGGCCGTTTGCAATCGAGAAAAAGTTTCGATTGCAAACTCACTTACGGACACGCATGTTTATCGGTATTGCAAGATTCTCCTCTCTGTTAAATAAAATTGAGCTACCGACGAATTTTTCCGTAGAAGCACCCGTACATCACTGAAATAATCAAAAGGTCGCCGGCTATTTATATTAGAAATTCGAGCAATGCCGTACGAGGGTACACGTGTAAATTTTTCAACGATTTTGTAACGCGTTTCTACGCCGTGAAACGGTATGATAAAACATGACGACTAAGCAAACAAAATCGTGCCAGGGCCACCTGTGTGTTTTTTTTTCCGTGACTCACTACGAACTATTCATAAAATGTCATGAAAATATATGGATCATAAGATTGAAACCAAAAAAATACTGTTTTTTTTTTTTTTTTTCTCATAAAAATGAAACGATACGCCAAGTGCTTAAAATTCGTATTCCCGTTCGGAAAATGTATTTGTCAAAAAAAACTTTAAATAAATATTCTCACCCAAATAACACATCAATGAAATAGCTCCAAAAAATAATTTAGATTAGTAAGATTTTTCTCGTATCATTTTCTTCCGCAATAAACTTTTGTTGATGTAAGCCTTGAAGCAAAAATATTGTGGAGAAGTAACTCCAATTTCTTTATTCATTTATTCAAAGTAACAACAATGTTTTCGTGAATTCGCAACAGCTTGAATTAGTTGTGATTCGGTTGTACGATTATTCAGATTCCGGACTCGGATCAACGACGACAACAGAGTAAATGGGATTTGCATAGTCGGTAACGATAAGACTGACGAAAGGATGGTCCGCGATGAAAGAAACATCGTGCGGTCCTTTGCTCTCTTCGTGGGATCCTGAAAAATATATATATATTTTGTTTTGTTTCGTTATGTTTGAAAAATAGCGTGGCAATATTTTGGAGTAATTAATTCGATTGAAAAAAAAAAAATGCCGCAGCTGAAAATTTCGTGAAACTTACCAGTGATACTTGTAGCTTGGGTTCCCTGCTCATCGACATTCAGCACGTTCTTCTGAACAATCTTACCGATCTTCAATGATTTTTCGTTGGTAATTGAAAAATTCGCAGAGTCCGTCAAACCCGATTCCAAATTCAACTGGAAAATTAAGCCAATGTATTCTGCTCGTCAAAACAAATCACCAGCCACTTTACCATCAAATAATTTCTTTAATTTTCTGTTTCAGCGATACTCACTTTATTGAGAGACGGTGCAAGATCAATCGTATTTTCAATCTGGAATTTTGGCAGGAAAACTTCAACCTTCCGTTTCTCCCCCTGGTGAAGTTTCTGCAGGGTGAATTTCTCAAAGTTCCTTATCAACTCGGAAAGACCATTGATCTCATTCGGTAGGATGATAAACATGCTAACTGGATTTTTTTCAATCATCCAGTTGACCTGAGGGATACAAAAATAAATTCTCCAACTACACATCCGATGTGACTTCTGTAAAAAGTGAAGTACCAGGAAATATCGTGTTAACTCGCCATGTAAGGTAATTCAATGAATGTTGAGTTTAGCTCCGGAAGTTCGCCGTATTGATAGTCGCCAATCCTTCGCATAGTTGGAACCCCCTTTATGGTTTTATCATCAACATAGAAAGGACGAATCGCGGTCTCTTTTTTATTGAACTTGTGAGCCCAATCGCCCTTGAAACGAACCGAAGACAGAAATACTAAAGCAGGCGTGCGTTTGACGTCGGCTGTAAAATTAATCGAATATTGTACATCAATTTCAGGAATTATTTTCCGATATTAATGACGTTGCTTCCGGTACGGAAATCTAATTTTCCGAGTGGAACATTACGAGTGGAGTGAAATGTTGAAAATTGGAAAATTTCACGCATCATGATGGTGAGCCATAAAATATTCGATAGATAAAATCTCTGGAAGAAGCTATCGGCAACAGAATAATTTTCTTACTTTTGTCAACGAATTCTGTCATGACGTAGGTCGCCCGATTTTCGGTCCAGTCATTGATCGGATTGCCGATCTCCTTTGATTTATCAATATCAACGTTTTGCGCCTCCAGACGGTCGAGACTCATGAACAATTGAAATCCCAGTTTGAAGGAAAAATTTTGCGTTTTGAAAATTTTATTCTCCCAGTATAACTCAAATTCTTCATTCTCCTGCGAGTGAAGCAAATATT
This sequence comes from Listrodromus nycthemerus, assembly GCA_963978505.1. Classification (NCBI taxonomy): domain Eukaryota; kingdom Metazoa; phylum Arthropoda; class Insecta; order Hymenoptera; family Ichneumonidae; genus Listrodromus; species Listrodromus nycthemerus. The sequence goes on along the minus strand of OZ021688.1, from coordinate 6,053,075 downwards.
AGCTCAAGATTGATTTGTTTTTTTTTTTTTGTTTACCGGGCAAAATTACGTAGCCGAACGAGATAATGAGACGATATGCAATTTTTTTGTCAGTAATTCTTGGATCGTTGGGATTTTGGTGCTGAACATGCGTGACAATCCGGAAACGTCGTTTCGACAAAATGACTCACGAAAAGTTATTGAAAGATTGAGGTTTGCTCTGACTATCGGCGAAGACTCACGTGGGAGTTGTCATTCCAAAATGTGGCATTTCTTTGATCAACATTCTGGTACAGTTTTACAGAAGCCGAATAATATTGTGAGTTGGTCTCGCCAGTTGAAGACATAAAAAGCAGGTGTATGGCTTGAAATAGGCAGTCCGGTGAGAAGATGACGTTTCCTGTTGCATCTTCGGCTATAGCCTGTACAGAACGATGCTTTCATTAATGAATTCTGTTGAAATTGTTGCAAATTTATTTTTATACAAATTACTTTGAAAGTTCGTTCCGCCCAAGTGGGTTCCGTTTTGGAATATCCCATGAATTCGCGTCTCACGATGGCCGAGCTTGATAAGTGCAATGTTATCACACTCAGGAGCAATGCTTTATAAAAAACAAATTAATCGATAAATTATTGTATCAAAATTTATAGAAAATTGTAATCGCTTTCGTAATGTTTGTTGTTGTTGTTGTTTTTTATAACGCAGAAGACAATTAATTGGAAAAATAGGCATAGTTTTTGTGAGGAAGCAAAGAAAAAGACATGGTCGTTTGCAATCGGCAAAAAGCCTTCGGCAATTAAAAAAATTAACGCAATTATAACATAATAGGTTTGTTTTTTGACTTACGGATACGCATTTTTATTGGTATTGCAAGATTCTCTTCGGAAAAATGGAATTGAGCTACGGGCGAAGTTCGTCGTAGAAGCAATACTACTGTAATAAAACAATCGCTAGGTGCGCTACTATTTATATCAGTGATTCGTCGTATCTCATCCAAGGAACACACATGCGGTTTTTGGAACGATCTTGAAGCGTGTTTTAACAGTGAAAAATTGTGATAGCAACCACGACGACTGAACCAATAGAATCATGCTAAATGAGTTTATTTTCGTGACTCACTGTTCACTGTTCATAGAATGTCTTGAAAAAGTATAGAATATAAAATTTGAAACATATTTTTTTTCTTGAGAATAAAGTAGAACAGTACTCCGAGTACTTGAAATTTCTATTCTCGTCCCGAACATGTGTTTGTCAAAAAAACAAGCTTGTAATATATTGCAACGTGGTACGTTACAATTTTACGATACAAGCTTTGAACCATTCGATCAACGAGTTAAATAAATTTAAAAACAAAATTAATTAAACACTTTTATAACATCTTTCCTCATAATCTTCGCCACAGTAATTTGCCGAGCATCTCGTGTGAGAAACCATTCACCTTATTTTTGGCTGTCTCGTAGAGGAAGCCTGGAAAATAAAGGCATATCATAAGAAAGTGGTCGAAAAATTTCGGTTATCAATTTTTTTTTACTACTCTTTTTTTTAGTACTTAGCGTCGAGACGTTGCAGTGTCTCTCAATAAGTCATATGTGTTAGTATATTTTTATTCTGTTGATTTTTATTATTTTGATTAACTTATTACAAAGGCAAAAATTCACAATCCGTAGTATATTCACCATCTTATTTGTTATTCGGAATAATAGTCTATGTTTTTTCCGAAAACATTTAATATTTGCAGAATATTTAGATGCTGCTGATGTTTTGAATAACGATTTTTCCGCGACAATTCGAAAGGCTTAGACGATAATCGTGTCACACCGAAACTCAAGTAACTTAACGTATTTATGTTGAGACGTGCCGAACGCAAGGATAATCATGAAAAACTCGACCCAATACGAGTCTCCGGATAGACATTATTAATTATTCATTTTTCAATTAGGTCTTCCATTTTCATAAGATTTACGTTAGCTATTTACACTCTTCCCATCTCACTTTCTTTCACGTATAATATATATATATATTTATTTTCATTATCGATTGATTTACAATCGATAATATTATAATACTGCGTTCGAGATACGAGCGGAAATGAGCGCAATTGCAATAACTATGTGGCACCCCCTGTAATTAAAATTACATGGTGAATACTTAAAGAATTAATTCAATTCGGTATTACCTTAATTTTATTCCGTATTTGTTGTTTTTTTGTCGTTGTTTTTTTGTCGTTTTTTCATTGCGTTTCCGCTCGTATCTTATTAGAGTTTAACAATTTGCAAAGATTTGTATGACACACCGCATTGTATTATCCTTAGAATGAAAAACGTTTATACGAGATCGAGACAATCGGACGTCGATGCGGAGGAGAAATATTGACAAGTACTTTTTTTTTGTTAATTATAATATAATTATCTTATCTGCGTTTTTTGCTGCACGCGACAACGTTTGAGGAACATCTTGAAATATGCGCATCATCAGGATTTCGCGCCCCTTTCATAGTGGTAATTATTTCGTAATAAAATTGTATCGCTCAACAGGGCTAATTACATCGAAAATATTTCGAACAAACAATTCTGAAAACGGCCAAATTTTGTTGTTTCATTATCATCTTTTTTTTGGTCAGTTAAGATGTATTTAAAAAAAAAAAAAAAAAAAAAAAAAAAAAAAAAAACACATTGTTTCTGATGTTTTATGGTCCTCGAAATGAAGGAAGGCCCGCGAAGTGTCAAAAGCCGCCCCTTTAGTGTAACAGGACCATTTTTTTTCTTTTTTCTTTTTTCTTTTACGATATAATGCAAGAATTTCTTTTTCCCTCCGAACGTTCTCGGATTTGCTGGAGATGCTGCAATTGGGCAGGTGAAGGTACGTGGGCGCTGCTGCTCCGTGAATTGAGGTGTTGAGGAGGTGGCAGAGACTGTCGACGCCTTCGTCGCAGAGCGGGACTCAGATTGTATTTGACTTTAGCTTGGACTAGCAATTCCTTAAACACCTGGCCTATGTTGACGTTCTTCTTTGCGGATACTTCGACGAAACCATTTTCCCAATCCGTCACGACCAGTTCCCTCGTCCGGGCTGTATTCACCTGAAACTAAGAATAATATTCATCATTTTTCAATATTTTTTAGGACCCGGACACCTTGCCGTTCGACCTATATTATTACAATGGGTTCCGAACAACTTTTTCGCAGATAAAAAGACCAGAGAAAATTCTTGGTCCTCGCCAAACTTCTATCCTTGCAGTAATAAAATTGGAAACTCACTTCGCCGTTGAGTTCGGCGTCATTGTCGAGAACAAGATCGACCTTGTTTCCAACAATAACGATCGGTACCGCTCCCTTTGTGCTGAGGATCTGCGTCCGAAGTGCCTCGACTTCTTCGAAAGTCGACGCGTCATTTACGTCGTAAACGAGTACGAAAGCGTCGGCCGATTTTATCGACAGTTCCCTCATAGCTGGAAAATCATAGGAACCGGAAGTATCGAGGATGTCGAGAGTCAGTTGTATGCCCGACACGTTGAAGTCTCCGTGATGCATCTCCTCCACGGTTCTCTTGTATTTCGGCGAAAAGGTATTGTAAAGAAATTGATTTATTATCGCCGATTTTCCAACTTTTGCTGCACCCATCATAACTATTTTATGACGCGCCTGTCCGTCCAGAGATTTTCCACCGCTGTCCGATTCGGAGAGTCTCTCGTTCCTGCACACAAAAAAAAAAACAAAACAAAAAAATTAGTCCATAGGAAATTTCCTGCTCCACCTTGTCGTCCACCATCAATCGACATCGGGTAATTGCCGTTTGCTTCACAAAAGTTGCTCCAAAGAAAAAAAAAAAAAAAAAAAAAAAAAAAAAAAAAAAATTGGCTACGATTTTTTTGTTGTTGCAGATTTCCGTCGCGTTTATCTCGATGGCTCATCGTCCAGGGAACGCGGAGTAGGTCGCCATCCCCCTTGTTATCGCCAGTCCGACAAAGGAGCAACCCTCGCGAAACGACCGTGAGATTAAAGCCTCGCCAAGGGAAGCTGCTGAAGTAGAGTGTGGCAAGGGTAAATTAGTGGGGGGATGAAGGTGAGTTCGGAGTTGAAGAGCGAACGACCGGGCGACGAGGGAAAGCCGCTTACGTGCGTGGGACCAGCTGGGCTGACGGAGCTTTGGGATTTTCGGCTCGATAATCAAACCTTTTCGCCTCTGACTCCCCCCCAATCGAGAAAACTCCACGGCTAAAGAGACTCTGGGGTTGAAAGATATTTTTTTTATTAATACGTAACGATCCGTGAAATATTCAGGATTCGATAGTTGACTCACCTGACGGTCTTTGCAGGACTCTCCTCTTGGCCTTCCTTCAGCGAGGACGGCTGTAAGCTGAAGCGTCTGCGAAACTGATGGCGGCTCTTCATCATCCGTTCTCACTCGGGTCTGCAAATGCAAAAAAACGAGACATTCTTTGAATAACAAGTTTCAAATAAATTTCAATTATTCACATTATCGGATCATTCAAAGTATTTAAATTATTAAAGTATTCGAATTATTGAATTATTAAATTATTAAAATTATTTGAATATTAAATTAAACAAAAAAAATTTAATTCATTTTTAAATAAAGTTCCATGTCGCCCAAGTAAATTATAGGTCAAAGCTTCGTTTGGTAAAACTGGAATAAAGTGAATGATTAATTTCTTTCCTAATTTTCTATCGTGGCTCTCATTTTAATTCTCTCACACTCCACTCCGAAAACCAACGACCTCGCCCAAATATCATTTTCTTCGAAGGAAGATCCGAAGACTCATCTTCGTTGTTGACGACTCGAGATTTCTTTTGGCTCTTTCATTCGCTTCTTTCAACCCAACACCCCAAGGCCGTCTTAAATCCGGCAGAGACACTCATTGAAAAAGCAATTACACGAGCTTCAAAGCCACGAGCGAACGCGGTTGGGATACAAAACGCGAAGAAAAGACCATAACACGACGTTACCAAAGCTCATCCACGTCACTTGACTATCCTATAAGCTTCGTTTCGGTCCTGCTTCTTCCTCACTCAATATCAACTTCAACAGGAATCACGAAACTCATCTATACAGGATTAAAGCTTTACTCCGTCGTTCACTCTCCACTCTCTGCTCCTAAAACAAAAAGTTTTTTCACTATCACGGTATGAGTTGATGGTAATTTAATAACATGGCACTTGTTCAAAGTCACAGTCGAGTCAGCAATCAATCGCTTCAACTCTCTTCTCAGCGACTATTAATATTTTCGATAATAAGGATTCAATTCGGTTTTCCTGTAAAAAAGAACAACAAAAAAATTCTCTGTCAAAAAATTTTAAATCTCATTTATTATCGACTGAGTCGATAAAAAAATAAAATTTAGTCCAGCCGAAGAGTCTCACGGATTCTTCAATTTTTTGATGCTCCGATTTTTCATGACTGTTACAATACGCCACGAGACCCTCAGGAACAATATAAAAACTAGGCAAATCCACCGGAGAGATCGAATATTATCGAGTCTCGATGCCGAGTGAGTTGGCTGCTACCTTGTTGAAACAAAAAAAAAATATCTAGTTCCACGCATCGACGAGACATAGTAAAGATTGATCGGATCATTGAAATTGCGTACGGACGATACTGAAAGAATTTCCACCAACATCACCGATCCATTCATTTGACGCTATTTCCAAAGCAATCAGACCTCCGATACGGAATCTCCCGTTTCATTCCCCTTTCCATGGATTTAATTTCCCCCCCCCCCCCCCCCCCTATTTTTCTCACCTTTTCACGTAACTGTGAAATTGGATTTTTGTCGCGTTTCCGTCACGCTGAACGTCAACACTGTGCATCGCGATACGTTCAAATAAAATATTCAAAAAAAAATCTTTGACCATTCAGAAATATTAATGAAAATCGTGTAAATTGTAAACGAAAAATATGACGATGGACGTTGGTCTTTGACGCGTTGTTGCATTAAATATTTCGTGGGAATTTCGTGGGTCGCGTGTTCGTCGATCTTTGATATTCTCTTTCAGGAGCGCTCGACAAAGAATTCCATCATCGTAAATGGATAACGACGATGGAAAAGTGTGAGGATGCAATCGATGAACGAACGGACGTATCCGGAATCGCAGACGTGTGACGATGCGTGTAGTGCATACGGAGTGACGCGATTTAACGACTTGGAAATTGAAAAATAAAATGGTTATATGGGCGAGCCAATTAAATTTTAATTTCTCGCGATCGAGTTCTTTTCACTCGCGGAATGGAGTTCAAAAAAATATCGATATTTTGCAAATTAATTCCAGCCAACTGGAGAACAAAGTGAATGTTGAAGAGTGCGCGTTTCACAAAAAAATCTACATTGAGTTAATGTTCTTTGTTTTTTTTTAGGTCACCCACAAGGGAGCAAATCAGAAATGCTACTTTAATTTTTTTTTTTTACAAGACCAGACCGAAAGTTTTAATGGGTCGAGGCAAGAACTCATGGAAGATGAGTGGTTTGTGTTTTTAATGGAGTTGTCGAGAAAAGCCTTCGTCGGTCAAGATCGGATTTTTCCACTCGCAGCTGACGTCCACAAAGTTGATACGGCAAGTCTCTTCTGATAATTTCTCTCCACTCGTCTATTTTTTTCCTCGGTTGTTTCTACGCCACTTCGGTGATCGGATGGAATTATATCTGCAGGAGAAAAATGCCAAAGACAATAAATATTTATCTCCCTGGTGAAAAGAACTTCTTGGAGTTTCGTTCGAATTTTTCCAACTCCTTACTCGTAACAAAATTATATGAAAGTTCTCCACCTAAAACTGATTTTCTTTGCTCCGTTTCTTTTTTGAACTGAAGAGACAAAAATTCTTGAACATCTCGAACAATATTTTCGATGATTTCTCAGCTACTCCGTTTTACTTTATTGCTGTAAAAATTTAAATTTCACCTCGCTCGCTCAGCTCGGTCCAACTATATTTTCATGAATTTCCGGTCCAACAGCCCGAAAGTTGCTCCTCGATTAGACACGACATTGGCCAAAGTCTTCGTTGCCTTCGCTCGGTCTCAACGGATAAATTGACGTAGACGCCGAATTTAACTCGGAAAAGGCCACGCCGCTTTGGAAATAAAAACCCTGCTCGCATAAAAAATAAAAACGGTATTACAATCCAGCTGTAAAATCAACGTAACTAACGTAGAACGTTTTTTTTTACCAGCCGAATGATTTCCATCTTTTAACGAGATGGAAAAGGTCGAGGGGGCGACTTGGTTGACGGCGGGTTGATCGCGTGTATGCAAATGCACATCAAAACACCCTCGTGACGCGGATGACGACTTTCACACGTCCTCACCAATTGACACCTCGTGAAAAGCTTTCCAGTGGAATTTCGTTGCAGTTAATAACTCTCCACGGTCGTATTGTTCCTGCCAATCCGCGATTTTCCAGCACATGTTTAAACTTCATTAAAAATCTAGGGTCGTCGAGTATACGCGTTGAACAAGAATTTAAGTACCGAACGCGTGCATTGATTCGGTCTGCGACTATCAACTACTGATATAAATTTTATATAAATTTTTCGAATTAAAAAAGCACTAGAATTTCCGTGATTCATGGACTCGTATTTTAGCGTTTTTTTTTTTTCGACAAAAATGTTCACCCAGTTTAAATGTTGATTAAAAAAGTGTCCGAAGAAAAATATAAAAGAGTCGGATAAAAAGTCGTCTCTATAGTCGAATGTTTCCCACATCGAGAACAACCTGCAAAGCTGGAGCAGTCTCAAAGACGACCCGATGACCCAAGGGAACCCACATTTGGTTCAACGAATTCCGACCCAACTCCGGAAGATAAAAAGAAGTTTGCGCGGTCGTCGATCTTTTCGCGCATTATCCCAGTTTCGCTGGTTCGCCAGCGTTACCAATTCTCGGTCACACCGCGAGATATTTCCGAAGCAACGAAACTGGAATAAGCTTTCCTCCCACGCCCCACTTGGCCGGGGTTGCTTCTCGCTTGGCCCAATGACGAGTCGTAAATCCTTCCCTCGCTGCCCATTATTTCTCCGACTGCCTCGTATCTCGAACCACTTCTTTCTCACCCCCCCGGAACGAAAAGGCAGAGTCACCGCTGCCCTAGAGTCGGGGTCGCTGCTTCCGACAGGAAACTCCATCCTCGTTCAACCTTTCCATATCCTTCCGTTGCATTCACCCAAAAATCCATCTCCGACATTGAATCGACGCTTCCACAACACCATCTTCAACAGCTTCATGAACGTCAGAAGCGATGCACAGATTTTGTTCACATAATGAAAAAAGGAATATCGCGTCTAACTGAAACAGAAAATTAAACGTTCATTTTTTCCTCTCATTTAAAAAATGGCTTTGCAGCTGGGACAAAAAAACAAAAAAGCTCACCCAATGCGTTGTCAGCTCGTTGGTTTCCCATTTGCGTCGATCACTGCTGGAGTCCGCCGCCAGGACGACGACCATGTTTTCCACATTTAACGTTGTTCATTTTTCTACGCTTCATCACAGTTTCAGGACTCTTCCAAGTAAAACCATCCTTGTTACTTTCTGTTGGAATGAAGATGGAAATTTGGAGTACATTTGATGTATGTTCAATCCGGATTTGGCGAGAGGTCAACAACTCTGCACGCTGACCCAGTGGCGACCTCCTGTTTCGTTGCGTATCCAATTCAAAAGTTTAGTGCCTGGAACGGGGTCAATTCGAACGTTCGGGCCATCGCAACGGAACAATTTCGTCGATATTGTCTTCTTTATTCCATTGCGGAAAAACGTGGCTCGTTCTTTTCATACATTTCGTTCGCTGCGATTCGCGCTGTTTGTTCCCAATGTTGATCCAATTTGTAGGAAGCGGAAACAGCGAAATTTTCATCACGGCGACGAATTCAATTCGGAAGAAAGCTCGCAGCTCGTTTCGACTCTACTTTTATTTTTTCTTCCTTTCGGTATCGATGTTTTTGTATGTTGTTGTTTTTGTTATTAAATTAATTTATCTAATAAAATTTCTCTTTGATAGTTCCGCACGGTTCTCCGCGAAGCTTCGCGAACCGTACTTCATTATTCTCATTAATTACAGAGCTACGACCGCAGGCTCGAGCCTGGGGGCAGCAGAGCGCGTTTTGCTCCGGAAGAATAAAAATTGGAACAAAGCGACCGTCCGAGGGTTTTTGGGAAGAACTCGAGATCGAAAAAGAACCGAGCGAAAGACACACACTTTTCACTCGTTGTCAACTACGAAATCCTATTTTTAGCGTGACCATTGTCCAATTTTTTTTTTTCCCCCCTCAAATAAATAATAATGCACAATACGATGGTGTAATAAAAAATTATTATGACGCCTACCAGTTTTTATGAATTTACAATGAATTATTATTCGAGGAGAAAAGTAATTCGCCCACGTGCAAAAAGATCTCTCTCGGTCGAGACGGTACAGCGCGCGATTAATTCAAAACTCGGCTTCCTGCATTTCCCTCTCTGATTAATAACATTCGCCAATTAGGAACCCCGACGCTCTCGCTCACATTTTATTTTTTATTTCTCATTTCTCGTCTCCCGTCTCACTCGTAATGAACTCTATTGCAATATTAAAGTACAAATTTACTCTGTGACTTTGGTGCCTTCGGGACTATTTTTTAAAGTTGACTCATCGTCTCGCGCACGTTTTCGTAAATTATCAAATTTATTCCAGCCATGAGACCGTCACAATAAAATTCAACCGCGTCCAGAGTCGTTCATGTTAAAAGTCGACTTGTTTCGTTACACGAAATTTATCCATAAAATTGGTAAATTTCGCAAATAAAGCACAAAGTTAAATTGCTTGTAGATATTTGGACCAGCCTCTACCTTAAAAGATTCGTGTAGATTTATGGGAATATTAAATTCGAAAGAAATACGCTGATCGAGTGTGGTTGATGGGAAACACAGGTTGGTTGATGGTTCGTTGAATTGTATGTTAGCTCGCGATCCGGACGCGGGTCAGGGGTCAACCGCGGGTGACAAGGCTCGGTGGCTTCATCATCATCATCCGACCTTCGCCCTCCGACCACTCTCACTCGCCTGTTACTACCTCGCAATTATCCGATACGCTTCGCCCCCGCAACTTTCAATTCAACCTCGACCACCACCACCACCACCACCACCACCACCACCACCACCAACAACAAACTTCCTCCCGTATCAACGACTATTCTTCCAATCCAAAACTGATTACGTCCTCCATCGAGTCAAAAAGATATCGAATTTTTAAATATCGATTCAATCCGGTGAATCATTTTCTCATTGGAGACACGGGTTCATTTATTATTTCTTTCGGTCCTCGAAGAGTCCAGGATGAAGAATTTTTCAACTTCCTCTCATGAAGTTCCTAACGACTTCGATCGATAGCCGAATTACCAGCCGCGGATGCTGAAACATCTCCATTGCGTGATTTCCACAGAGCGATCGGTTCGGGCGTTCCGGCTCTTGATCGTCGTATGTGCATAGAGTTTAAATAGTCGAGCCCTGATTGCGGTCCGGAGTCGAATCGTGCGGTTCAAACGGGTTTCGATCGGTGCTGAAAGGGCCGATGAGAAGGGAACTACTGTGTGGTGTACAGGTCGTTCTCAATTCGCCGGGTCGTTTCCACGCCCTGCCACTCGAAACGATGGAACAGCGCGAGCTCGTCGCTGTAAAGGGGATGTTAGGAACTTTGAAAAGACCCTCGACAGCTCTGCCAGTTGTCGCTTTGCACTGGTGGAGCAGTTCACCCCAAAACTCCATTTGCCACCATCAACACCACCGATCAATCCGCAATCACGTTGACACTCTTCTTCTGCCTTGATTCGCGAACGGACTCTTTGCAAATTCCTTGGACTTCACAATGAGTCTGCTGCTGCTGGTCGTCGAGGTGATTTAAATCGTCGAGTTCACTTCATAGCGATGAGTGGGCTTTGGACTTTCTACCACGACGGTTGACCTCTTGACACGACTCTTCCGAGCGCAGTTTGGAAGGGCTCGGTTTGGAGCACAAATCCACTTCGGGAACGTTTCTATTAAAACGTTTGGCTTCGTTTTCACATTTTTCTTCGTCCTGCTTTTAATCCAGTTTTCAATGATAGGCCAGAATAAAAATAAAATCTTGGTCCATTTTCGGTTTTCCCAACTGAAAGAGACGAAATGAGAGGATTAAATGTGCGTGTCGTTTCGCTGAAGAAGCGTCGGCTCTTCGGTTAGTTTGTGGTCCGACGACTTATCAGGCGCTCTGGCCAATTCCCTAGCGCAGCAGCTCACGAACGAGAAACTGTTTCGTTACATCGCGACATATTGTATTTTAATATTCGTCCTTACAGACATTTCCACGGCAAGCCGTTTATGCTTCACGTGTATTTGCCACTTCGCCGTTTCCAAGTGTCGGTTCATCCAAATTGTTGCTTTTGTCATCCGATGGTATCGTTGGCGTTTGGTCCATCGGTGTTTTCATCGATCGAATCAACTATGCTGCTGTGCACACACACCGCGAACCTTTAAATAAAAGTACAGACAGTGCAGGTGGGAAAGCTTCGACGCACGTTCGCAGTATCGCCGGAGGTTTCCTCTACGCGCCTCACTGATCCGTCAACTCCACTGGTGAATTCCGAACGTGTGAGGTGGAGTGGAAAATACTGTCGTCGTCGTCGTCGTCGTCGTGCCTCTATTGTCGTTAAGCCTCTCAGCTTTGTCACTGTTCATGCACACATTTGCATCGCCACTGTCAATGTTCATTTATTATTTTCTTAGATAGTCAATCGATAATGAACCAATTTTTATGGAGCTTGGACGAAACATTTTTCTTGCTACTGTAATTCCACCAGAGTGCCCAACTCCTATTTTTTATTTTGTATTAAAAAACAAAAAAAAAATTAAAAATCCGTCGTTTTGTGTCACGGACCAGAAACAAAAAAAAAAAAAAAAAAAAAAATAGAACGAAGTGAATTATAGCGGACCGAGACGATTTAGACGGGGAGAGATTCGATGTTGCTTGCGGTCGGCCGAGGGGCGTCGTGGGGAACGGTAGGGGGGATTCCATTTCCACGCTTATTTCCTAATTGCACTCTGGGCGATCTGGGATCGCTCCGAGGTCGATTTATGCTATTCTTGGATCCAGCAAAGAAGAAATAAATGTTGCATCATCGCGCACCTTCTCTCCGTCCCTTTGCCATTGCTTTTGCTATTGGTGCTCACTCAACCTTCAATTCGGATGGAAAAAATTGATAACCGATAGTGCCGGTTACTCGAAAACTTGTAGAAGCCTCACACTGCAACAATTAAAATTAGAGGATATAATAAAAATATATTATAAAAAATGTGAATGGACAGAGAAATGAATAATTGGAGTCCCCGAAGCTCGAGGATTTCTCCGGGGATAATCACCTGTTCGCTGGTCGACGGTAAGGTTCAGAGGTTCGCTGCACCTCGGCACGGTAACGTCTCTTTCCAGAGGTCAACGAGCACGTTCAACAGGCAAGCCACCACCGAGCGACCGAATTAGCGGGCGTTTCCATTTCCACGCTTACTTCCTAATTGCAGTCTCGGCGATTTTATAGCCAGTCCCAGTCGAGTATAAACATCTCATTGAACATTGAAAAATACCGAGTCTTCTACGAAGTCCCGGAAATTCGTTGTTTCCTCACCGATGGGCCGAGGCAACACGACAAAAGCGTATCCGTTCGTAGCATTGTGAACTCGAGTCAATCCGACGTTGATATTACATCAAGATCCCTGCGGACCGGCTTGAATTATTTCAAAGGATTAAGGATTAGCGGATCTCTACGGAATTAAAGTGTCGAAAAGTTAAGAAGCAAAGTATAAATGGGCTTGCGCTAGTTTCCACGGCGAATCTGCTGAGCTTGTAAAGTCGAGCGCTCGGGAAATGTAAATGAGATTGCAGCGAGACGGAATCTATTGGGTCGCCGATGAAGATCGAGAGTTTTTCATCGACTTGTACGGCACGTACCATGGAGAGAAAAAAAGATGCGACCTCGACGAGGTGAGCGAGCGAAAAAAAAAACAAAAAAAATTAACACGGAAGACAAGACTCGCGTCGCTCTTGACTTTAAGCCGCTATAATAATAATAATAATAATGATAACAACAACAACAACAACAACAACAACAACAACAATAACAATAATAATGCGGTGCTCACATCCGAACGTAGAAAGTTTCCCACCGTACCGAAGATTCACTTCGAGGTCGTATGCGTCTAAATAGAAAAGTGACGGTGTTCGTATTACGTAGTAACAGCAGATTCTATTTAACGCGTACTCAACTGCAACTCGCGATGACGCACTCAGTTTTTCACCTGTCGATATTTGCCGGTGGCGCGCCGATAGTCGCCGGGACAAACTTGTCCGGGTAAGTCCGAGACTGTTCGATTTAAGCGTACCGAGCAAACATCAAACTCGGTCGAATGTCGTACAATGCACAAAGATCGGAGAACTTCCACGAAATGAATGCCTAGCATTTTATCGCGCCGGATTTAAAATTGAATTTGGGCCGGTTGGCCCAAAATTCTCCGTCTCGCCGTGAGTTACTTTGGACTTGGCGAGTTGCTTTGGACTTGGAGAACAAAAAAATACATTACAATAACAACTCGAGCCAGAGGTCTCTCGGGCATTAAGAGCAAACGCAAATTGACGATAATAGTGGGAAAACCACGAGAGCCGAAGCTCAATCACCGGTGCAGCTTATTATAGTCCACGCTTCGCTTCTACCGGTTCGTCGTGGCGCGGCCGGCATTCGAAGCTTCCACCGCAGTCCGTAGACGGTAGCGCCATCCAATTAACGAACGGGAAACTACGCTTTGTCGGGGAACCTCGCCTTGCCTTCCAAACCGTACAATTTCTGTATGGCATTATTCGTTCACTCCACACCATCGGAAGCGTATCCTCCCAGGTCCGTTCCGTTCGATTTCCTTGTGGCGTTTCGGGCCGATTGTTGCGAGCCGCGATCCGATGGTTACCACCCAGCTTGATCGAATTATGCGTCGCAGCGTGTTCGCCTCCGGCGTCCTCCCAGTCTTCCGACGCCTCTCTCACCTCTGTTTCGCTCGACTCCTATCGTAGCTCTGTGCACGATAACGTCCA